>JAYMFT010295412.1:0-10311 GCA_038088735.1 Panulirus argus | reverse complement strand
TCCCCCTTTCTCAATTCTCTCTATATTTCAATTAGGGCCCGGCCTTGATGTGGACTTTTGTCCATGACTGGAGCCTTAAAAGAAAAAAAAAAAAAAAAATCCTAATATATGACATCAATAATACAAGACAAGCAGGAAATAGGGTGTTAGTATTTTTTCACCCATAAGTCTAAGGATAAAATCAGGTAAGAGGAACAAATTCTGAAATAAGTGAAGGTATTATTTCCTAAGGTGAATCTATAGCTGAAAATCTGTTGTTTGATATGAAGAATCTTTACATCAATTATATCTACAAGGGAAAGAACAGGGAAGTAATTTCTTACCGTTCAAGCCAGTTACACAAAATCCATCATGAGAATCTGGAACTGAAAGTACTGACTCTAAGATGTAATAGTGTCTCTGAGGTAATGTAAGATCAGAAAGTTATAAGGTTTGAAGGTCAAGATAGAAGTACCATCCAGATAGGCTAATATTGCTTTTCCAGTCTAATCTGGTAAATATGAATAAGAAGCAGCATGTATACTTTACATTTTTACTATGGTACATAGAGCTTTTACAAGCACAAATCATATATTAACCATTACTGGACATAAATGAAAATATATGAACATAACTGTCGTGAATAATTACTTGTATTTCAAATAATCAACTATAATCTGACCACAAAAAATGTCCATGAATGTAAGAATACTTTACATGAATACAAGTACTTTACTGGTACCTTTTTTTGAAGATTACTTTTTAACAAGTGTAATGGCCTGTATTAGTTTACAAAATTCATATATACAGTGCCACTATATTTGGTTACTATATGATTCACAGAATTGGACAGCATTTTTATAAAGTGATAGTTAGTAATGGCTGAAGAATGCCAGTACAGACAAAATATTAAAGAAGAATTTTTGATAAAAATATCTGGGACACTTTCCATTACTACAGGGTGGCATTTTCCAATGCATATCATCCGTGTCTTATTATAACAAAGAAACCCACAGTCTGCATCCTGTGATGGATATCATCCTGCCAACTATCTCGCCATCATATTAACCCAAGTCTTCTAATTTGTTGTAAAATATAATTAGGCTTGTGTAACAGAACCCCATTATTTAAAACAAAAAATAATTATCATAAAGGAGTTTTTGTAAGATATTTTGCAATGCAAACATTAAAGCAATGCCATAGAGATGTATGGTAAATACAAATAAATTACAAAACAATGTCTTCAGGTACAAAACAACTGAAGAATACCAATCTAGAAAATCAAAGTGTTTTACTGACATTCACTACTGCTTTTCTAACTACAGCTTACACTTGTTGTACAGTTATACCAATTTATTTACAGAATAAAGAAAAACTCATACCCTGTATATTACTACTGTAAATATTTTATTGATACAGTTTGTTTATAAAGTGGATTGAGGGGCTTCATTTTGTACATGAAGACAACATTATGGGAAGCAGTTCAGTGCCTGAGTATGGAGACAGAAGGTATTGTGTATATCTTCTTGGATTCAGTAGTGGAGGGCAAACCCCACTTGGGCAAATACATCAGGTGACTTAGTTCGGGTTCTGCGTCCATGGTTGTTTTGCCGCCGTAAACTATTTGGATTACCTGATGTCCCTAAAATGGATATTTCCAAATCAATGTGCTATTATTCAGTGGTACTCTGCATCCTAGCACTAATGCCATACAGAAAGCTATACAAAAATAAAAGGAAGATCCTTTGATTCAGTGAAAATTATCATACTGGGACTGGTCATAGGGCACATGTCAGAGGTGCATTTTCAAGCTCTACTTATGTAACTAGTGGTGTTCCATAGTGCATGCTTCCTGGGAGATTATTTTTCCTGATAACTTGTTACAGGGGGTGAGTCAAATATATGGGGATAATGCCAAGCTTATCATATATGGAGCAAAACATGAATGGGAGGAAAAGATGTGTCAGACAGGACATTTTAGAACAAGTTTCTATGACAACATGGTAATGCACCTCAAACAAACTAAGTGCTTAGAATGTGAACAGTGAGCATTTAGAAACTTCAAAAATTACTTAATATAGTGGCTAATAATACAGTCTGCACAATCAGAATCCTATCTTATTCATATACATTTATGTAAGGAATCATTGTAGTCTTTATAAGCCTGTATCGTACTCTATAAAATCATAAGTTTCAGCACATGCTATTTTTGCTTACTGTGACAAAGATGTACTTACAAACTCCTGGCCGATTATCATTTCGTTCTAGTCTATTAAGACTGTGTCCTCTTCTGCGATGCTGTGGTGCTGCTCTATCCTTGCGATGGTACTTAGATCTTCGAGTAGGGGAATCCCCATCGCTAGAGGAAGCAGACCCTACCCGTCGTCTCCGTTGTTGTGTCTGCGGTTGGTTTAGAGTATTCTGACGAGGTGTAGGTTTACCACGAGACCTGTAAAAAGATAACAAGTCCCAACATGGTTTTAATAAATATATAATTGCAGCACACATCTCTTTTTAATGTTTCCTGAAATATAGTTGACCATAAGGTATATAGTACAAACAGAAATTAACATAATGTTAGATATAAGCACAGAAATGGCATGCTACTACATAACAGGACTTCTTAAAGACTCTATGGGCAACTAAGGAACACACAAGATATTTTTGATATTAAAAAAGTGGTAGTTTCTAAACAAGGATCATTGCAAGAAGCCTGGTACAGTAATCAAGATCCCAAGATATAAAAAAAAGTCAATGAAAATCTAGTAACAGGAAAATCCGTTTACAGTTCTCTTTGAAATAAAAAAGTCACCAACTCTTTCTTTATCTGACAACCGTATAATAACGTATTATGCTTGTGCCATATATTATCATCAAAAGAGGATAAATAAAGAAGTCATTCTCTAACTAGCAGGCAACGATAAGGGTACCCACCGACATAACTTCCTATGACAAGATTTTGCCTAAGGTAGGGCTCGTGTGTAGTGCTCACTGAATAACATGCTTTGTTGATGATGCTGTTGTCTTTTGCAACAAAACATTGACTGACTGTCAGTCTCTGATTGACCCAGTACCTTTTTAAGCTGGCTATCAAGCTTCCTTTGGAAAGTTTCGATGTTCACCCAAAAACATGTTTCTTTTTTCTCTGGGTAAAACAGTGAATAGCCATTCCAATCTTCTTACATAGTACTTATGTTCTTTTTTTTTTGTAACTGCAATACATATATTATTGTATACATGAGGCTTTTAGGTATGAATTGTTTGTTTTCTGGCCTCTTACCTATTGCTATGCATATATTACCATACACCTTTCTCTTCTACCTTTTAGGCTGCACAGCTGCAGTTCTTTGAACCTCTCTGTGCTCCAATCCTTTGATTCTACATGTGAAGCGTTTTCTAAATTCTACCTAACTTGTTCATTTCCACCCTAATTGTTTGGTGACTAAACAACATGGCAGTAACCACTTTTGCTTCTGATTATACACAACATTTTCACCACCAGCTTTCCACCTTCAGTAATGAGAATTCTCATAATCATTATACTCATTACTTGGCTCAATATCATTTCCTATCACTTTGCTATTTGAATTCAAGTTTTCCATTTGTAGATGTTTAAGCAGCAATCTAATGGTACAGAAACTTCAAGAGATGGGGCCCTATAAATATAAAATTCTCTCCCTAGACTGTACAAACAGGTAATTACTGGGTCACAGAAAGAGTAAGGATAAAAGGGAAAGTAGCTCCTTAAATATAACATACAAACACCTCCCCAAGTGCCATACCTACCTGGCCTTGCGTGAAGGACTGTCCAGACGGAGACTAACCAAAGAGATGCTATCATCACTGGGGTAGGCCAAAGATCTGTAAGCAGATGTTCTTAATCTCAGCATGCAAGGAGCAACTATTTCACTACAGTGATGCTGAGTCAGGTAGGTTGTTGTGTGGTGCTTAGAGTTGCTCTACTCAGCAAGTGCAGTGTCATGTTATTTCTAAAAAGAAGGACCAGCTTTCACTACATAGTTATGATCTAAATTTCTTGTAATCTAAACATTCCTAATATGTACATATGTACAACATGTTATACACATATTACAACATATCTACAAACTGCTTCTGTAATAAAGCTAACTACAGCAAACTGAAGCTTTTGTCAACTCTGTAATGATACTGACAATGAATTTGCTCAAGTATAGATATCATGCTAGTAAAATCTTTCCCAAAAAGCAGAAAAAAGAAATTAGACTCAAATTGCACTTTAATATTTACAGTGACCTTTTCTCTTGGAACAGAGGAAATTAACTGATTTCCATGCAATTCTATCAAAAGCAGTTAAAACTTATAACGTTAAGCATATCATCCATACTGATATCCATGATCACTCTCATCTAAGATCAGGAAATAATGAATAAAACTTAATGATTCAAAAAATTCATATGCTCTAAGTATTAAATAAATGGTGCCTGCAAGTAGTTATGCCTTGAGCATGAAGTCACCTTCAGTGAGGCTGTATTACCATCCATGAACAAAAAGAAATACTGTCTAGTCAAGGACTTTTTTGCTCCAAAGGAGTCCATCATTTCCATACTCCTGCATGAAGTGCAACCTTAAAGCTGCAAGTGTCCCATAAAAGGGGTCCTAAGTAGTATAATAATAATAATACTGTAATATTGTACTAAATATAAATTTTCAGAAACAAAACATAAGAGATACTGACAATGCTTAATTACAAAGGATGAAACTTAGAATGTATTAACACACATCTAAAAAGGAATTATTCTAAATACTTTTCATCATAAAACTTAATAAATTAGCAGCTCAAAATTTTTGAAGCAACAAAAGATTGTAATATGAAATCCTAATTATACAACAACTTCAATTAAGTGCTGTACTGTCCCTGAGTGAACTTCTTAATAATGCATGAATAAGATATACCTGAGTAAGGAGGAGGATTGAAGGACATCCACTAACTTACTTCCTGTGACGACTTGATAGTAGACCTGGGGAATCAGGATCACTGAGTACATCTAGAGCATCGAATGAGGCATGCCGATCTCCTTGACTCAAACCCTTCGACCCACGACGCCTGGACATAATGGAAATAACATTCTTCCACTTTCCATGCATAAAATGAGTGTTTGTGTATAGGATATTGCCAGATAGCAGGTTCATCATTCACCCATAAATTATCAATAATATTTTCTGCTCACTTATCATCCACAAGTCTACTTACATTTACATAGGGTTGGACCAAGTGTATACTGCCCCTCAGTTCACTCACACATATCTTTAATATGGTGATGATGTAGGACACAAAGACTTATGACACTCTACATACATTTCTTAATTTTTCAGTTTGCACTGTTGTTGATTTGCTAAATAACACTTTCAATCAAACCTTCACTCTAACATGGAAAATACCTCCAATGAACTAGAAGAAAGATCATTCTCTTGCCATCCTTATATGAAATCTCTCATTTCATTGTATCTTAAACCATACTACCATAGATCTCCACCTACCTATCATGTTTATGCCCTTCACAACAGCACAATCTTTAATCTTTTCACCTCGGCCTATTTATCAATTTCTTGACATCATTTACCTTCCTCAGCTTCATTCTTTACGCAATCTCATACTTCTTACTATAGGAAAGTACAAATCTCAACTCTCAGTTTTCAATTTATCTGGAATTAGGAAAACAAATATTTCTTGTTCATACATAGGAGGGTTTCTTATCCATGCACTAGAGGTGAGACAAGTACTGCACCATACAAGCTTCTTGCACACTTAAATTCTTACCATTCACCAGAACTCCAGTATACCAGCAACTATGCTCCCTTCATGAATGCCCTCAACTTATGGTTCCCCACTACTGTCATTAATGATTGTCACTCCCATTACACCTACATTCCCTATTCTGTATAAATGGGTAATTATAAACAAATTATAATACATAGGAGCTGCCCTACTGTTTTTTCTGATAATTTTTTCAAGGGAACCCTCTAATAATTTGACTCCTCAGCTAATTTCAGAACTATTTTCCTTCTATTATGTCAAACTAATGTGTGGTCATTGTACATATAAATATGTGATTACACACAGTTTAACAAGAAAAGAATGAAACTCACCTGGCTACAACAGTGCTGATGTTCTTGAGGCCATGTCGCATCTCATCTGGATCTAAGTCTGGGGAGCTGAAGGGGATGGCACCACAGATGGGTGGCAGGGAGGGTACATGAGACCCAGGGGCTGTGCCAGGAGCAGAGGATGATGCTGAGCTGCCTTGCAAACACCCAAGGAAAGGTAACACCCTCTTGCAGAGGGTGCCATCCAGGTCCAAGGGGAACAAAGGATCAGACAAAAATGATACGCTGTGAAGACCACAGACAGGATGCCTTGAGCTAAGCTTACACTTTACATCACTTCATAACCCTAAGGCACTAATTGGTATTACTCTGTATTCTATTTACAAAGGTAAAATCACAGGTATTTATAGGCAGAGAGATTCATAAGAATTATTATCTGAAGTATATGTATACTTTATAAATTCAAGGTAATTGTATGAGGAGGTGTAGACACTGAACAAGAATCCTTAGAGTGCTAAACTATAAAATCTTTGGAAGAAACGACCTCTAAGAGGTGCCACAATCCACAGTGCACAGGTAACCTTTTGTGAATAAACATGGAACATCAAACAATTTTCATGCATACAGTTTAAGGTATCAAAAAGAAAGTTCTGTCATAGTGATACAAGTACCATGAAAACAGACCTGAATATATTGTTGTATACCACATACAATGGAACTCAGACTTGGAGTATCTGGTAGTCTCAACATATATTGAGTACTCTAGACAAGTTACTTTTCTGCATATAAGGAATCAGACAAATCTAGTCTTACATAGTAATTACAAAAGGCTTCCATACACTTGAATGAAATATGATGATAAGCTGAGTCAGTTTACTGTATGAAGATCAAGGTTACTTGGCACCTATTACTATCTGGGGTAGTAGACTTCAACTATTAAAGCACTGCTAAACTCTCCTGGATGGAAAGGAAGGGAGGCACAGTACCAACCTAATATCACACAAAGGCAGCCAGTGGGTAGCCAAGAATATATATCAACAGCCCAATCTCAAACAAGGACAGCTTATATGAGGCCAGACTGAATGAAAATTACTTTAGTCACATAATCATGGTCATTTAACAAAAATAAAAGTCCAATTTAAAATCAAGATGGCTTGAGAATGGCTAGATGTTTACAATGCAAGTCCTTTGCTCTAACAACAAGACTTGTGGGTGGCCAAGTATCTAGTGCAAGCCCTGTCTTACATAGACAGTACCTAATGAGTGACACCAATTGGAGGAAGATGGTCAGGAGCGCTGTGAGACTTTGAACTGGACGAGTGAATACGGCGTGCTGATCGTAAAGTGGGTATCTGACTGCTTCCTTCTTGTTTTGTGAAATTAAGATGGGACCTGGAACTGTGTGGGCGAGATGTGGTGCATGATCCTACTAATGCGGGTGAGTCGAAGATGCGACGACAAGCAGGGTAGCTGGCATGGTGGTTGCTGTTAGGGATGCATGTCCCAGTGGTTGGCAGGTTGCGGCGGCTCAGTCCCAAAACACTACTGGAGCGAGAGTGAGCAAGTGGAGGCAAGCTGTCTCGCCCTGAGCTTGCAGAGCTGCCAGGAAGACAAGTGGTGATGGCTACCCTAAGCAACATATCCTTAGTTGTGTGTCTTGTATGTGCTTGGAAAATTCTCTAGAAACTATGAAAAGAGGAAAGGAGGTGCCCAAGTAGCCCGGTCTCTACAACTGAAGTATTCACCAGCACCATTAACCATACCATTTTAGAGTGTTGTTTTTGCTATTCAACTTACTGCTACAATCTTTACTTGCAGAAATAAAAATATCCAATGAATAGAATATGATACTGTGATCATTAGTATAACTGAATATTCTGTAGAATTAAAATAACTAATGAATATGATAATGTAATCATTGGTATAGCTGAATATTCATATCAATGATTATATGAAGAATTCAAAATCAAAAATATTCATAAAGTATGCAGAAACAAATGCTAAAATGAGAGGAGACTGTTCTTAGGTCAGATTTTTCCAATTCACTCTGTGCTCTCATCTTAAGGCTAGTATTATGCTACTGTTACTGGCACTTTTTTAATCTTTCTTTCTTTCTCTATATATCATATGAACAGTATCCTTATATGCAGGTTTATCTATGCAAAGAGGGCAGTCTTGAGGCCTTGTACTATGTGAATGCTAACCAATCTGCTTTCCTGTTGTTTGCATATGTGTTTTGTGGGGTTTGGGTTGGTTAGATGAAGTGTTATCAGAATAGGTAAGACAGTGAAAGAGAGTTCATGTAATATGCTCCATGTTGTCCTTGTGGGCAGCATTAGGATGCAAAAGGTAATTTCTGATAAGGCTGGTTGCTGAAGGGGGTGGGTTGGAAGTCAAGTTCACTGGTTGTGAAAGTTAAATATGTTGAAGGGATGCATTTAGTTTTTAAGCAGTTCATCAGGTTCTTTGGTGTCTATTGAGCCATGCATGATAGTGAGTTTTGAAAACTTATCACAAATTGCAGCTGGGTGTTTTCATTAGGTTCTATAGATAGGGATCATATGTGGTGTATGTGGTGTGGTGAGGTATACACAGATGCCAACTGTATTGTTGTAAGTGTTTTCTAGTTCAAATCTAATGAACTATTTCAAGACCATTGTTTGCGATCTGTTTTATACTTTGAGTGGTGCCTGGGAATGGGATACTCATACTGTAATATATGACTTCACACAGCTGTGTAACAGGCTTTACCTTACCATATTGTTTTGATCAAAGTGTTCTGTAACTTTAATCGTCTTACCAATAAGACTGATATCATAAGACTTGATGCTATAACTGTAAACTTCATATTTCTCAAACTTAATACTTTATAGCTTATTTATAATGGGTATAATGTAAGCAGTAGAATAATCAGATATCACAAAGTCAGTTACATTGAGTCAAAGATTTTCTAAGGTACTTACTTTTGTAAAGAACATATTTTTTGTGAATATGAAGATACCGTATGCAATAAGTGTTTGAAGGATTAAATATGTTTAATCTGATTACTCAGCATAATAAGAATTGCCTATGAACACTGTTTAACATGAGCTTTGGATAGTTTAAATTCATGTAATTGTTATCATATAAAACCAAGGGTAAACTGCAGATTCAAAACCATCAAATTTTAAGGAGCTTTCATGAATGAGCATTTTAGAGCAAAATTTGCTGATGACTGTCAGTAAAATGATACTTTACATACAGTGTTTTGTCCACTGATTTAAGTTCAGAGTTTGTACAAAGAAAGGCCAATTTCAACCTTTAGAAATACTTTTTGTGCTTTATACAATAATCTAAACAATTGCTCAATATAAATGTAAGTACCACAGATCAACAGAACTGATTCTCTAAATGAAAATACACCTGTCTGACATTCTGCCTCTGTATGTAAACTTAAATTAAAATTCTACCAAAATCGACCCTAAAAAAGCCTGTTATACTTAAAGAAATATTATTGGCATATTGTCAAGCATTATCAAAAAATGCCCTAGAAAAGTTTTCTAGGCACTTTCTGGGGAACTCCCAGGTAGACTGAAAAATAACCACCATAAGCACAGATTACACAGGTGGAAAGTTAATTTCATGCAGTGATCTTGTGACAGGTTAACATTCATATACACATTTAAATAGCACATTCCACTGAAACATTTACAGCCACTTAAAAGCTATCACACTTATATCTAAAGGAAATGCAGAAGATAATATGAGTATGTACAGAAATTTTATGAAATAAACTTTATGCAGTGCTAAGACACTAAAGTTGCAGTCCATACTTTTTGACATCACAGGGCAATGAAGCACTTGCACAGCCACATATGAAAACAGGCAGTAATCTCCAAATACTGAACAACAGACATACATTTACTGCTAGAAAATCCAAATGAGTCTTACTACAGTTACTGAACTCAAAAAAGTCCAATCATAAAAAAAGATGTTTGACAAAAATGAAAATTTTGTTAATTGAGATGAAGAAAACTGTTAAATGCTTTAACCTCATTACTAACATTTTTAGGTAATAATTTAAATTTCATATTTTCTATAATACTTGATAGCTGTTTACCACGTACGCGAGGTAAAGCCAAAAAACAAAGAAAGACCCATCCACTCATATACACACATATATACATACAAGCAGAAGAGGGTGTGATGAAATGGTTTGGACATATGGAACGTATGAGTGAGGAAAGGTTGACAAAGAAGATATATGTT
>JAYMFT010295401.1:0-10311 GCA_038088735.1 Panulirus argus | reverse complement strand
CGTTGACCATCTCTTCTACTCACATATGTATACTTGTGAATATCCCTCTTTTTAAACCAGGTATTCTCAATCACTAGGAATAAAGTATTGAAGCTGAAACTGAAGTATAACCCATGGAGATAAAACCACAGGAAAAATGAAAGTGTAAGCTACAAGATCTTTTGTTTACTACATCTTCAGGCAAACCGACGGACAACAAATATATCCAAGAGAAACTCAGGTCAGTGTGGGGTTGATTAAGCATAACTGACAAGTCAGGTCATAACCGGTCTACTAGGCAGGAGCCCTTTACATACTCCTCTCTCTCTCTCTCTCTCTCTCTCTCTCTCTCTCTCTCTCTCTCTGATTTTCTCTCTCTCTCTCTTTCAAGACCTGACCATGAAGGAGTAGTCAGAAAACTTGCCTTTGGTTTCAAACATCAAAAGTGGAGCTCAGACTAGAGGTTATTTTTATATGCTGTTGAATTTAGTCTCCAGGTTTTGCCCATATATCCTGCCTGGATACTGGTTTGTCTGGGAGGATCTGCTGTAAGCCTTGGGTTCACACGGGCTCCAGATTATACATGGACCCGTAACCTGAAGCCTCTGGTGATGAAGCAAGAGACTTGAAAACGAAACAAGACCTCACAACATGGGAACAAGTGGTGGGCTATGGTGAGAATTCAAAAATATGAGGTTTTCTTCACAGGTACGTATTTCGATATGTTTATTATACCTCTGACTACTAGTCTACTTTTCAGTTACACTTTTCTGTTGCCAGGCTAATGTCATTGTGAATAAGAAGCCCAAGGTGCGTGGCGTTTCGCTCTTAACACTTATCAGATTTGCTCTTGCCCTCCCGACCCCAGAGATAGCGAGCTGGTTTATTTTACCCCAGGACAAGCTGAGACTTCCACAGCCATTTACAGATGGTCAAGAATATAATGGATAGATATTAGTAATGTTGATACTACTACTACTACTACTACTACTACTACTACTTCTATTACTTGTGGCACTACTAGATGTAGTAGAGATATTAATGCTACTACTACTGATTAAATTCATTTTTTACAAAATCCTGTCTTGGCCTCAAGGAAGACAAGCATGATATTGATAAATCGATTTATACTCTATAAATTTTGTTCAGGCAAGGTCAGGTGTGTGGAAATGCTCAAGGCCAGGTTAGGTGTAGCGAGGCGCTAGGTCGATGTGGGGAGTGGTAAAGTAATTGGGGAAGTTAAGGTCTGCTGAATTGCTCAGGAGCGATCAGGGGCAGTTAAATGCACAGAGGGGAAAGCAGGTGTGGTGAAGGGTTCATACGAAGCCATTTGTCGTGTATCTCTATAGTGAGGTTGGTGCTGTGAGGCCAGGTGTGCTAAGGTGTTCATATCAGGTCAGATGTTTTAAGGTGAACAGGCGAGGTTAACAGTGATGTAGTGCCTAGGCCAGGCAAGGTCAGGTGTGGTAAGGCGTTATTCAGGAGGGGGTCAAGTGCGTTAAGGTGCTCATGGAAGGTCGGGTTTAGCGAGATTTAACCTTCAGTAGAGATATGGCGTGTTAAGGTGCTTAGGGAAGGTCAGTTCTAGTGGGGTTTAGCCTTCAGTAGAGGTATTGTATGTTAAGGTGATCATTGAAGGTCAGTTTCAGTCAGGTTTAATCTTCAACTCAGCGACGACTTTTGTTGTCCACCCTATGGATAAAACTAGGTTAATGATAACCTCTTGCTGCCCTTGGCGACGGGTATCTGTGGTCCTATCTTGTTGCTTGAGGAGGCAACATGTCACATTATCTATATTCAGATCTCAAGAGATAAACTCTAATTTTTACATTTGCGTGATGATAGCTCAGTGAAAGACACTTGAATTATTTTTATTTTACTCTGGATTAGTTACCTCTGCCAGCCCATGGTGTCTTGTTGCTGAGTGCGTCTGTTGCTAAGACAATGGGACTCTTGGAAACATAGGCAAGTTATTGATAGGTCCCTCGGGTGTGGAATGCTGGGGAAGTACTCTTTTAGCTTTCACGAAAATATTACCTTGAATCTCAAAGTCTTCTCTCTCATCATCAATATGACTTTCATACAGCAAGATCCACTGGTGATATTCATTCCTAACTTACGAGTATCTGGACGTAATCTTTGAAAGATTATGATAGGGAATCCCGCGTAGTTGCCTTTGATAGTTCAAAAGCTTTAGATAGGACGTGACACCGGGGGGGGGGGGTTACTTCACGCTCCTTCACATCTAGTCTCTGACCGTAGATGGTGATGAATCAATCTCTCCCTCTTTCCCCGCACACACAAGCGAAGCGCACTTATACGATGAAGACTCAGCACGGCATTATTCCACTACCTACAAATCTACTCAATCCTCTTTTGCTCGATCTGCATCTCGTCCCAAAGCAACTTCATCTAGAGGCTCAGACTTTGACAGGATATCTTAATATGGTGGAAGAAAGTTGGTTAAGATTAATGCCAAAAACCTAATTTCTGCTCATCTCTCTCTCTCTCTCTCTGGAAAATCCCCCGCAATTCTTCTACCTTTTTTGATGATTTTGATGAATTTGTAATGCCACCACTCAACATAGAGAACATAACTGGTGTCACAGTAACATCTAAACTGTCTTAGAAATCTCACATTAAACAAATAGCTACATCTGCCTCTAAGAAACTGGGAATCTTGTTTAGATGCAGATTTTTTCTTCTTAATAGTTGCTCCGTGTAAACAAAGGGCTGATCCGTCCTTGTGAGGGATACTGCTCTCATATCCTATCTAGATAGAGGTAGCAGCCCAACTTATCAACTCTCCCAGGCTAACTTTTTAATTTGACCCGCTTACCATGAGCCGTAAAATTGGTTCACTTTCCCTTCTCTTAAAGGTGTATTAATCTGGCTTTTGCTCCCGAGAGCTGGCTGCTAATGTGCCCTGACCATTAGCTAGGCCAAGGAATACTCGGCAAGCTACTGTATCCACATAACCGCTGTGTGGTCGTTAGCAGCTAAAGAGTGGGCCACTTTGATGAGTGTTTCTCTTTCTACATCTCGAACATTTTAGCACTCTCTACCCCCTCGTGCCTTTCCTAACAATTGTGATTTGGTCGTTATGCGTACTTTTTTTTATTTTCTTGTCTCAATCCTCTGCTCTCTTCTGAAAATTTGATAATACACGAAAGCGTTTGGTAACATTTTGTGCTTTATTTTTCTGGACTTTGATAACAGGTGTTTATAATGCCATCAGCATTCAGACAAACATGACCATCGCCATACAGCTCTTTGATGGCCCGCCAACAGAACGTAGACCTAATGCCGTTTTAGGACAGATGGGACACTTCAATTACCCGCCAAAAGCTACCGAGTCCGCCATTTCTGGACAGCAGGAACGCGGCAATGACCAACCAGGTCCTGGGTTACATAGGTCAAAGAAAATCAGAAAAGCCCAACCTGACCTCAGCACCATATCCGGACAACAACGGTCTCGCTTGGCCAAACTTAGTGTATTTAGCGTTGGACTTTCTATATTCCTACCTCGTTTGATATTGTTCAACTGTGTTTCCTCAATTGCAAGTTTTTCTAAATCTGTGTTTTCATATTTTGTATTTAGATTGTAACTCATACTACCCTTCATGATATTGTTAATCTGTTTCGCTTTTAGCGTTTTCCCTTTTTTTTATGTGCTATGCACTATGTTTTTTCCAAGTGTATTTCTTATCTATATTTTGCTAGTGTTTTACATAACATATCCAAGTTCTGTGACTCAGTTTTTTTTTCTCTTTTCGTAGATTCCTGATGATGCCTCTGTGAAGGTGAAAGCTTGATCGAAATAGAACAGACAATTCTGGACAAGTGGTGTTTGAGCATCCACCTAATGATAACACTGAGAAAATTAGAGAACATAAGAAAGAAGAAAGAAGACTGATAACTCCAAAGATATGTGTATAAATGAAAATATGGCTTACGTATGACTTTTAATTAGTCTTTAAGCGGAATGTGTATTGTATTTTTCTTTTATATGTGTTGAAGGCTCCAGTCACGGACATAAGTCCACGTCAAGGCCGGTCCTTAATTGAAATATAGAGAGAGAATTTAGAAACGGAAAAAGAAAAGACAGGGAAAGTATTTACGAGTTTTCGAGAAAGTGAAAGACCTGTGTTTTGAAAAGAGCCAGGTCATAGTTATTATACTGCCTTTCTTAAAACGGTCTTGCTATTTCGTATTAAGGTGAAAAGCATACCATGTCCACTCATATCTGATAACTAGGTGAACACAAAGCATAGCTACTATTGGCGGACACAAACGGGTGGTGGGAGTGCGTGGAGTAGGGAGTCACTTTGGTTACCAGACGACAATGATCGGCCGCCGGGAGTACATCGGCCTGAGGGTGGCGACCCGAAACAAGCCAGTCTGCTTTCAGAGCCTAGCCAGCCTACTTTTTATTGCCATCTATTGGTTTACTTATAGTAAGACAGATCAAGGAACAGCATTAATTAGGATAAATCTAAAATATTTCTTGATACTTTATGATTATCAGACGTAATTACCGCTGGTTAAGACTTGAAAAGCTGACAATTGTTATAACACTTTTCGGGCTCATCCACCTGCCTTGTAAACGCCGTACCTTACCTGTTCACGACACCTGTCAGGTCTATTACATCATACTATAATGAAAGTTTTTCATATCATCATCACAATGGAGTAAGAAGGTGTGAAATGAACATCCACAAACCTATAACTAATGGGAAGTAAGTTGTAGTCAGCAGACTTTGGCACACGCCACTCTAGTTTGCCGCCATTTCTTAATTTTCAAATAATTCCTCAACCAGAAATAAAACGAAATAATGGTGGTATAACATTTCAGAAATAATATTTGATTGATCTTGCATCTCCCGAAATATAGTGAGAAATGCAAAACACATCGTGGCGAATAAATATGAAAATATTAAACTGACGATCTGAAAGCGCATGTAATGCGCTGGTGCCACATGCCAACACATTAAAGTCCTGTTGTCGAATTTGCTTATTTCTTTCTTTGAGTCATTTAAGATAAAGCCAGATACAAATGATTTACAAAAAATTACGTAAACTGGCAAATAATGATTATTTACAGAATAATGAAAACTGGCAGATAACCAATATTTACATTACATTATGATACAAAACGCGCACCGCTGTTGACTGAAGACATCTACATGTCCCCATATACTTCAAACGTCACTCATCGTTTTTTATAACTTTGTAATCAACTTTAATTTTCTTTGATAACAGTAAACTTTTTAAGCTAAATTTAACCTCTTTAACTTCAGAAATCATTCCTTATTTAAACTGGCTACTTATATTGCAAGTAATTCATAAACGTTAATATATTTGTGCTGAAATAAGAAGAGCTGTAGATTTACCATGCTCCTCAGTGTTGCATTAACCAATGAGCAACCTTAATTCAAAGGTTTCTTGGCTCCAGCGATCAGATCTGAGTGAGCAGGGTGTAGTACACATTACACTCTTTGTGTTCTTTGTTCATCATCAGAGGAAGATACACAAAAATTGTTTACTGAACATTTGTTCATGATAAGTATTGATAAGTATGTTTGAAACTAACATTTTTTTATATTTATTTGCTCTGGTTATAACAGCACGAAGAGCACACGGGACAGTGGTGCCAGGCAAATTGTCAGGGACATTATAAACGAAGGTCAAACACCGTATCAGTCTAGGCTGGGGTGCGGGGTGTTTGGCTATATCAACAACCGTTTAGTGGATCTTCACAAGGAATCATTACATACATAGGATGATATTTCGATATCGCCGCTGATGGCATGATATCAAGTAACAATGCTCTTCAGTGAAGAACTCATAGAATCTAATAATATCATACATTTAGAGTCAATACAAAATAAAGAAAAAACAAATATCCCTTGGGTTGAAGCCATATCATGCAGTACAGGATTAGTATGATCTGATTCGTAATGTTTGTAGGAGGGAGCGGAGAAGTGGGTGATGCACGATGGACCCTCACCCCCAGTTGAGATCACAGGTGCCACCAAGCAACCACGGCAGAAGGAGGGTTGGAGGGGGTATATAAGGCGGGTCCGAGAACTCCACCGGCACCATCAGCATGAAGGTCTTGGTTCTCTGCTCTCTGGTGGCTGCGGCTGCCGCCTGGCCACAGCTCAACACTGGATTCTTCGACTTACCGGGACGTGACACCCCTGGTGAGTATACTCAATAGTACTTTTTAGACTGAGGTTGACTTGTGAAGAGTACTGTCACAGGCAAACATTGGTTAGTTGTAGAGAGTATTGTCATAGGCAGTCATTGACTCTCTGTGGAGAGGACTGTTACTGGCAGTCACTGACTGGCTCTGGAGAGGACTGTCAATGTTAGTCATTGATTAGCTGTGGAAAGTACTGTTTCTTTCACTCTTTACTCTGCGGGTAACGCTCTCTTCTTTCTTAATAACTCAGTAACATATTCTTATGTAACATTTTAAGAGATATTTGTCTCATAAGATATCCCAATGAGACCAGAATACATTCCTAAGAGAGCTATGATCCCCTGACACCATTAAGAGGTCTCTCTAAGTATAAGTTACGATCATAGTTGCAGGGGACCTGACCGCATAATGCCAGACAGGTGATGCTTCTTTGAAGAGCTTTAGACCGGATGGATGTTCTATAAACGAAGAATATATCAATTCTTGATTTGCTCAGAATACCCTTTCATTAATTAGTTCCTTCTCTTATCTTTATTTTTTGATGTCATCTGATTCCAGTGATAGATCTTCACATGCTAATGGCAGCCACTAACAGCTACTGTCACTGTGCCATTAACAACCAGACGTCTAAACAAAGAGACAGACATATTGTCACACATACTCATTGATGAATAATATCATTTTGATTTCATCACTCATTGTTACTATACCAACATTCTTTCTCTTCAACGTTCTATTAATTCTCCACATTTCCTTTTCTTTTTGTTGTCCTTCCATTGACAAACGCAACTTTACATATTGCCTCCTTTTTACAAAAAATTGATTTCATCGTATTTAGCTGTTCTCCTTAAGCATATCATACGTTGACTGATCATATCTATCATAAATGATTATCCCTTCAGTCACACTCCTTCACATAACCTCATGAAATTATTTCTGTGTTGAGTCTCATCTCAATCTCATTGTTCTAATAGTCAACTTTTACGTAGAATTAGTAGATTTTGATATTTCACAAGATGATAACTATATGAATGTAAGCAAAACATTTGAAATCATAAACGACTCCCTCCTACAAGAAATTTTAAGAGAAGCAGGAAATTTCATTCCTTCACTGTATATATATATATACAGACTCTGTAATATTTGCATATCATGTCTATATAAAGAACATCAGATATGAGACTAGATTATGTGCCAGTGTGTTCTGATACCATCATTTCTCGTGTTACTCAGGTGTGTCTACAGCACAGAAACAACACGACATTAACTACCTGCTCTACAAGGTGTACGGGTCTCTACGTGATGCCAATTTGAAGACCCTCGCAGACACCTATGACCCACTGGCTGACACTTCTCGTTATGCTGATGGCGGACAGGCTGTCCGTAGACTTATGGAAGATATCGAAGGTCAGAGAGTTTTGAGAAAGAGGGAAGAATTTCTTGTGATGAAAGAACGTCATCTTGAGGAAGCATTGACGTTTGTTGATGTTCTGATGCAGTGCAAGGACTGGGCAACATTTACGAGCAATACCGCATATTTCCGTCAGCGATTGAACGAAGTAGTGTTTGCTGGCGCTTTATACAACGTCGTCAAGCTCTCTCCACTCACACAGCTCGTTGTACTGCCACCTTTGTATGAGATTCTCCCGGAGCGCGTCACACCCACTGACATAATGCACGAAGCGTACATTGCCGAGACGACTTCCACACCAAGCGAGTTCAGGATGAATTTGACGAGTACGATGAACAACCCGGAACAACGAGTTGCCTACTTCACTGAGGACATTGGGGTTAGTAACTACTACATTAACGCCATTTTGGATTACTCCTTATGGTGGAATGACACGTATCGCCATCATATTGAGCGCAGAGGTGAGAACGACTACTGGATACATCACCAGCTGCTTAACCGCTACGATGCTGAGCGTCTCTCAAACGACCTAAAGACTGTGGAAAGACTTCGCTTTGATAGGCCTCTCCAAGAAGGTTATGCGCCCAAAATATCATACAAGAGTGGCGTCCCATATCCACCCCGCCCCGATAACATCTACTTGGAGGATGTGGAGGGCGTTGCAAGTATCGAGGACTTGATCATCCTTGAGCGGCGTATTCGTGATGCTATTGCCCATGGATATATCATAACCCAGGATGGATCCATCATTGATATCAGGAATGAACGTGGTATTGACATCCTGGCTGATGTAATTGAGTCCTCCGCATACAGCCCTAATCGTGAATACTACGGCAACTTCGGCATAATGACTATGTTGGTGCTTGCCAGACAGGCGGACCCACATGGAAAGTACGGTATGCCTCCCAGTGTCATGGGAACCCTTCAAACCTGCGTTTACGACCCTGTTTTCTATAAGTTAGTCAAGAGCTTTGTCAATCTAATTGAAGAACACAAGAACAGTCTTCCACCGTATAAGAAAGAGGACCTTTTGTTCCCTGGTGTGGCCATCAGCAATATCAACATTGATGGCACGTTGGAGACCTACTTTGAAGACTTTGAATACAGCCTCGCCAGTGCTGTCTACGACAAACCACAGATGGATGATGTAGAAATTAGCACTTATGTGCCACGTCTGAATCACAAAGATTTCTCTTACAAAATTGATGTACTGAACAACAATGATGAAGAAATCTTGGCTACATTGCGCATCTTCGCTTGGCCACTCCGTAACAGTAACGGTGTCAAGTATTCATTTGACGAGGGTCGCTGGCGCGCAATAGAGCTAGACAAGTTCTTGGCGAAGCGTAAGTATAAAGTATAAATTCTCGTCTTAATTTTTTATATCTTACGTGTTTTATTTGTGTCATGTGAATATGTGAAACAAAATATGAAAAACTGAATTGTCTGATTTAGCTTCATTATTGAGTTATATACTCACCATACATCCAATTGCTAACCTTGTTATATATTATATCAGATTAGAGTTCATTCACCGTTTTACCCGATTTTTCATCTTATTCACCAACAGTGAGACCTGGCGAGAACCAGATCGATCGCAAGAGCACTGACTCCTCTGTGACGGTGCCTGACAGACCCAGCACCAAGACTCTGATGGAGAGGGCTAAGGAAGCTCTCTCGACAGGCACCGACATGAACCTTGAGCGGTTCCTGAACGTCACCGGGCTGCCCAACAGGCTTTTGCTACCCAAGGGCACAGAATCTGGTATGGAGTTCATGCTGGTGGTGGCTGTGACTGACGGCGAGGCCGACATTGCCATAAAGGAGATTCCCACAGTCACGAAGATCCACGACTACGATTTCAGGGGAGTCTACCCAGACAAGAAGCCTCATGGTTTCCCGTTGGATCGCCGGGTCCCTGACGAGCGAGTCTTCTATGAGACTCCGAATATTCAGGGGAAGATCATTAAGATCTACAACCATGGAGAATATAAACGTTACCAGTAGCCTCCCCCCCCCCCCAAGAAAAAAAAAGTCAGCGTCACCCACACTAAAATAAAGAGTTCAGTGGGTGACATAAAGTAACTGACCTCGAACCGAAATAATTTTCAGCTGAGAGTTCTTGATTATGAAATTGTACAGAGGTGTCTTATCGTTCTATATGTCTTTGATTATATTGTTGAAAAAAAAAATCCCAGATACGGTTTAATCATTGTTTGAATTTTGAAAAGGCTAAGGTGAATTAGAATTCCGTTGGTGTGAAGCTCTTGTAGAATATCATAATCTATAAATGAAGTGACAATTACAATGATAATGTCTCAAAGGCGATTATGTACATCGACTAATGAGAATCGATCTTCAAGATCCTTCAACATAAATATCATTCGCATATATCAGTAGCAAGAAAATGTTGAGACAGTATTCCATGAGCTCCTTTTAATGTGTTGGTGCAGAATCTTTATCAAGAACACTAAGTAAATTATACAAGTCTTTGAATACTCTTTTTTTTTTTCATGACACATGAGAGCTCTTGCGTCAGAAAAACCCACTATTCGGAGAGTAGAAAACAGAAAAACAGGAGTTCTGCATAATTTCGGTCTTCATCCTGAGACTGTCTTTTGCTGAAGAGGGTCTCAGGATGTAGACCGAAATTATACAGAACTCCTGTTTTTCTGTATTTTATTCTCCGAATAGAGGGTTTTTGTGGAATTGA
>JAYMFT010295390.1:0-10312 GCA_038088735.1 Panulirus argus | reverse complement strand
ATATATATATATATATATATATATATATATATATATAGAGAGAGAGAGAGAGAGAGAGAGAGAGAGAGAGAGAGGAGGCAATCTTCGGTTGCTGTGATTGATCTGTTCTAATATCCTTATAACCGCAAGGAAAAATGAAACGAAACGTCACAAGCACTTTCATGTAATCCCAATCTTCAGTGGGAAACAGAGAATGAGGATAAATCAGTACACGGCCAGTATATATGGACACAGAGAGGGACTGGTGGTGAATGGTGCTTGACATTTGTAGCAGTGGCCCTCTGTCACAAAGTTGTTCCAAGGTTGAAACACATCAAGTTTGCTTATGACAATACTATCCAGTACATGAAGTCCTAAATTCATGGGTGGAATGTTTAAGAATATTTATAACATTGCATTAAGATTTCACCTTAGATTTTACGATGACAAATCTCTCGGGAAAGGAAAGTGTATTGCTGTATAAACCCCAAATTCCTCATCAGAGAGAGAATCCTTTAGATCGGTCTTTTAGTAATAATTCTACCATAGTTCCCTTGTCTACTCAAAGCCTTAAATGTGATCGTAGCCTCCAGCTTTAATTAAAACTCACCAGGTAATTCATTTGGCTGTATTGCCAAAGTACCTCGCAAGGATAGAAACAATGTTTAATACAGAACAGACGTGTAAGGATCCCTCTGCCAGAATTAAAGTAATTGTATGGTAAGAGAACGACATGAGTGTAAAGCCTTGTTTACACGTGTTGAAAGTGATAATCATAAAATTCTTTTATCAATAGAAATATCACTGAATCTTCTCTTATTAATTATACAGGCACTTGTATCAGGAATATTAGCATGGATTACATAAACTGGACGGCTCTGTCGTAGGCAAGAGCTGTAAACAGCTCAATATATTCTGAATGTGTCCAGGTTATGACAGATGTCAAACACCATACATGTCCGAGAGCCTCACTCACACTGTCCATGTACACTGACCGTGTTGTAAATTATTCTCATTTTCTGTTTTCCTCAGACGTTAATTACACGAAAGCGCTTGAGACGTATCATATATCATTTTTCCTTGTGGCTATCAGCATATGTATGTGTATGTATGTGAGTGTCTATATGTGTGTGTGTGTACTCTTATTTGCGTGTGTGTGTGCATATATATATATATATATATATATATATATATATATATATATATATATATATATATATATTGTGCATGTTACACAGTTTAAAATTAAATCCTTAATCGAATAAACCGGAAAATAGTTAGTGTGGACACGGCGGAGGCCCAGAAACACGATCTGTGTCAGCATGGTGTTCCGTTCTCTTCGCCTACACTTTTTGTTCTTTTACACGTTTGTTATCTCACGATTGATTCTTGCCCTTAATTACCACCTTGTCTCTATGTATCTCTTGCTTAGGCAGGAGGGTTATGTCCATCTCAGACGCCTCCACCACCTTCTCTCGCAACATTTTAACTCCGCAACTTGCCAGCCTTCAATTGTATGCTCCGTGCACACTTGCTTCCCAGGCACCTCTTATCTCCACTGTTTGCGCCCTCCACCTCGACCCTGACAGCAAGAACATATCGAGGCGATAGGTTGAAAGATCGGGTCTCGGAGCTGAGCAAGGACTCGTCTGGATCAGCCCTTATATGCCACATGCGTCTGGATGAAGTCCTTGGAGGCTATACCGGTGTGGCTTCTGACACTCCGGATCGTTCCTTCTCTTTCAGGAACTGGATGGGCTTCCCGATTCCCCACAGTCCGGCACTACCAGCCCCAGTGCGCGCTGCTGTTGTGCTTCCTCCGCCAGCACACGTATCGCCCCGTTTTGTGTCTCATGCCACTGAGCTGCCTGGTTTGATCGCATGTCGTCAGGATTTGCCTTGCCAAGGGTTTCTCGCTTACCCCCGCACACACAGCCCAAGTCGTCTGTCTGACTGAGCCTCTATACACCATTGGAAAATTTTTGGATGTGGACAGCAAGGTGAAGCACATACTTTGGGGAGGCACTAAAATCTCGAAGCTTACTTCTTTGCGGTTTAGGACAACAAGACTTCTCACTTCCTGCTTCGCACAAGTGTCTCCATTCGCCCAGGTGGGGTCAGTAGTTAGTCTACTTCCTTCGTTTGTCATCCCGGATGGTATGGCGTGGAAAAGACATTACTTGCTCGACAGATATGTGGATTGGCAGCAGATGCTATATTTTCTTTTTTTCTCTCTGGCCATCATCATCATCTCGCTCTTTCAACCGTCTATATTGCTTTGATCGGCAACAGTTTGTCTGACATGAAGTGCTCACTCCATCTTGTTGAAGAAAACCCGAGCAATATCCTGTCCCAGACGCAAGACGTACCCAGCTGCCTCGACCGCCCTAACTATAGTCCATAGGGTGCTAGCGAGGACAGCCTCTGGCTCAGCCTCCATAACCTCTTGAGCACGATGGTGCGACCTTTGAGCACGACGGTGCCTGACACTTGAGCATGCCTGTACGACTCTTCAAACACGACGGTAAGACCCTTCGGTATATTGCCCTGACGTGGTCATGAACGCCTCTTGAGTGCGGCAGAACGACCCTTGAGAACAATACTACGACCTTTGAATATGATAGCCTGAGTTTTGACCTGACCCCTAACCCCCATTAACCATGATCTCACCATAACATCACCATTAATCATCGTACACTATGCATAAGATTATAAATGCGTCAACACAGTATATCACTTTTATCAGTACCAAGCACCAATACCCTCAGACACCCATAAAAGAAAACAAAAGTCTATTTATAAGGACTGATATGCAAGATACCTGAGCCACTTTAATTTGTTACTGGTAATAGGTTGCAGATAGCAACCTTAAAACTCTTGCTCATTCTCTCATTCCTTTTTTAGACTCTTTATCTTACGCCAAAGAAGAGGACCGAGGAGATGGTGGAAGCACTTCTTCAGCCTCTTCGCCTGTGACCGGAGCCTTCGACCCGGAGAGAGAGACAGTATTTCACGTCAGTGTCTGGGGATACGATTCGAAATGCACTGATCGCTGCAGTTCGGAGGCTCGGGTGTTGGCAGAGTTTGGGAGTTGCGAGGCAGTCAGCTGTGGGGAATAAAACATTTTCCGTGTTGCGAGGGAGGCCAAAGCTGGTGCTGCTGTTGCCGCTGCTGTTGATTACGCGGCGTGTGAGTAACGGCGCCCTGCTATGTGCTGCACCTCCTCCTCCTCCTTCTCCTCCTCCTCTTCCTACTGCTTGATGGTACACCAACAATGCTGCTGCCGCTTCTGCCTCTCATGCATTTCTTAATGTAGCTGCTGTTGCGGCTGCTGTTAATGTTTCTACTGACACTATTGCTGTTGCTGTTCTTGCTACTACCGCTGCTATCACTGCCAAGATTACTGTTACTGCCACCACACAGCTGCAGTTACTCCCACAGCCATTACCGTAACTAACGCCACCTGTTCCCCCCCCCCACTTCCACCCTTGTAACCGTAACCGCTCCTGATGGCGCCACTGCTGAAACGGATCCTACAGCCACAGCTGGAACCACTTGATGATGCTACAACCTGGTATTGTAGACAAGCTGGCTACCCTTGCTACGGGTACCAATTCAACCTGAGCTCCCGTTGTGCTGCAGTTAATAACCGTAATAGACGTAATAGTTTGACACTAGGCTACTGTTGATTCTATAGTTGCTTCGCGATACGATCTTATAGAGCTGGTGTTCCTTACACGAATGGTGATGGTGGCTGACTGTCACCACACGTGTACAAGCACCACAAACGATCCTTAGCTGTAGTTAACCGAGGCCTAGTTTCCACCACCATTACCACCATCACTGCAATCATCGTCACCATTATCATCAAAGCCACCACCACTCTAACACCATCCGTAGCAGCTACTACTACTACTACTACCAGCATCACTGTCACCATAATCATTACAAGTGCTACCATCATCACAACATTCATCGTCAACCACCACTATCGCCATCGCCATGAACACAATCACCACAACAACGTCTATCACCATCACTATAACCATCGCCGCCTCTATTTCCATCACCTCCGTCAGCACCACCAATGTTGCTCCGAACAACCCTTCCCTTCCACCACCACAATCACAATCACACTACAACCACTACTACTACTACTACTACCGCAGCCGCTCCGTATTCATCACCAAAACTCCTATTGTAAGGAAAAGCGAATGTCGGTGACGCATTTCTTGTCGTCCCCTCCGTCGCTCCTTTACTCGTCCTTGATGGGGCGACCGTGGAAAACTCTCGAGTCGTCCGGACGACAAAACCCGTCATTCGTCGAGACAATGACTGGTTTACACAATGGCGCTTTTCAGCTGTTTCAGACGTGCCGGCCGTATCGTGACTTTCTTCACTTTACTGTTTCTTTTCTGGTTATCATAGACACTGAATTTTCAACCGCATTTATTGTTACATTATATATATTCGCCTTATCCTGTGTTAGCGAGGCAGCGCCAGGAACAAACGAAAATATGGACTCATTCGCTCACATCCACTTTCCAAGTGTCACATAAAATGCAGCAAAATCAGAGCCCTCTGTCTAAGAATAGGCCGTACAGACCTTGCCGTGGTTTCCCCTAACAGCTTCTTATACCACGGTTCAGCCCTCTGACAGCACGTCGTCGTCTGTGTACCACATCGCTCCAATGCGCTCCATTCCTTGCACGCCTCACACCCTTCTGCATGTTCAAGGTCTGAACCTTCAAAATATCTTTCACTCCATCCATCCATTCCCCACTTGGTTCCCCCTTTTCCCTTTTTCCCTTCACTTCTGATATATAAACTCTCTCCTCACTCATCTCGCCATTTGTTGAAACCATTTCCGCCCATCAGCTCTCTCATACATACTCCTTTTACTACCACACCTCTCTTATCCTCCCAATCCTTTTTCGATCAACCCTCCTCATACCATATACTTTCCTCAAACATTTCGTTTCCAGCAGATACACCCTTTTCCTTACATTTTTGTCTGAGGTCCACGCCTCGCATCCATACAGCACCGACGGCGCTACTATATCATCAAATATAACCACTTTCCCTTTAAAAGGCTGTGACCTCTCTCTTCATATGTTCTCTAATGCGCCCCTCACCTACCCTACGGTTCCAACGTATCACTCACTGTCATATTTACTCCCAGTATCTAGATCACTCCACTTCCTCTTCGGTGTATCCATTCAGTCTCTTACTCCAAGTAACCTGTCTCTATTCACTGGTAAACCTAATAAGCATGCTTTTATCGACATTATCTCTCAACTTTCTCCTTTCACGCACTCTCCCAATTTCAGACACCCGCTTCTATGGTTTCTCACTCGGATCTGCGACCAACATAGTGTCATCAGCAAACAAATAACATACCTCGCAGTCCCCTCCAACAGACTGCATACCTGCTCTACTCTTCAAGACTATTGCTTTTACCTCTTTCACCACCCTATTCGCAAACAATATAACAGCCATGATGACATCACACACACCCCTGCCGCAGACCCATCTTCACCTGGAACCACTCACACACTTCCTTTCCTGCTCGCACACATACTTTACTCTATTGATAAAAACTTTTCACTGCTTTAACCGCTTTCCTCCTATACCACATTTTCGCAACAACTTCCATACAGCATCCTTTTCAATCTTATCATATGCTTCTCCAGATTCATAAAACTCACATACAAATCCCACTGTTTCTCCAAGCATTTTCCACACATTCTTCATGTCAAACACCTTATCCACACACCCTCTACCACTCCCAAAGCCACACTGGTCCTGCCAAACCTGAAACTCTGTGCATGCCAACGTCCTCTCAGTCACCAGTCTCCCATACAACTTGATAGGTACACTTAGTCTTATACCTCTGCAGTAAGAACATTCATTTTTGTCCCCCTTGCCTTTATACAGTGGCACTATATAGCCATTCCGCCAGTCCTCAGGCTTCTCACCATCTCATATACATTAAAACTCCTAACTAATTACCCAACAATAAAATCACTCTTCTTACGATATTAAACTGTAATCTCATCCACTCCAGCTGCTTTGCCGCGCTTCATCTTACGAAAGGCTCTCACCACCTCTTTTCTTTTCACCAAACCATTTTCCATGACTCTCCCACTTCTCATATTTCTATGTCCAAAATATCCCACATTTGACATCCTATCATCTAACAAATATAACAAACCTTCAAATTACCTATTTCATCTCCTTTCCTCCTCATTTCAACTTGTCACCATCTCCCCATTGGCCTCCTTGACCGATATGTTGACACATCGTTAATAATGCTAACCACCGCACCACGGAGGCTTATGTGTGTGTGTGTGTGTGTGTGTGTGTGTGTGTGTGTGTGTGCAAATCCTACGCCTTATGTACATTGTCTTAATACAGCGTTTCTGTGCTGTGCATATTTGGTATCTAAACTGTTTTTATTCATACTATAATATCAAATTAAATAATATACCGTATCATCGCGTAAGGTACTTTTCTATCTTACTGGAGTGTCTTATTTAGGTCTGATGTTCACCAGAGTTGGTCGAAATGTCTAACAACGCTGACATTTAATTATTTCTATCGTGTGTATTATTCGCTTCTTTCAAAGAAAATCAACTGCGTCCATAAAACACACACGCACACATGTGCAAGAGAGTATCAGAATAGCATTCAAGTTAATGGATGAGGAATTATTCAGCAAGCTGTTCACATCTCACGAGAGGCCAAAATTAGAACACTCTTTTCAAGTTTGGTCACCGCACTTAAGGAGTACAGAGAGTTGAATTAGAAAGTCCGGAGGAGGGCAACAAAAAACGCTATGAGAATTAAGAGACTCGAGTTACAGGGAAAGGCTAGAGGCTCTGAATTTGCCGACCTTTGAAGAGAGAAGAGTGAGGGGTGACCTGATCACAACTTTTCAGTCTTTTAAACGGATCGATGAAGCAGACAGTAAACAATTCTACGAATGATGTAGGGATAGAGCAACCAGAGTACATAACATGAAAATAATAAAGTATCTTAATGGTACAAGAGTGATGGCTGAAAGCTATAAAATGACTGCGGATGTGAGTGATACATACAGCACAAAAGGAAAAAAAAAATCTAAAAGTCGTGAAATAGAGAATGTTCAAGAAACGAGGGCACACGAGTGTAAAACTCCCTCCCTGTACCATACAGACAAGTCATTACAAATAGGTAATCACACACACACACACACAATATGTATAAAACTCTCTCCCACTAATCGAAACCCGCAAATCTAACCTACAAATAGTAATCTACACACACACACACACACACACACACACACACATACGGAGGTGGAGGGAGCGACACTGACATTGGGACTATTCTATCCTTAGGGCCCGCTACTGCTGGCAATAGGCAATGATTGGAGCTATGCGATTACCGTGGCTGAACAGACATGGCTGGGCCTAGGTTACGAGACTTTAGATCCCACTGGAGAGACCGCAGTACATTCGCAGAGGCTTAAGGTCCTGCTGACGAAGACGTGAGGTTTAACCTCCAGAGTGGGTCAGTAGCTACGTTCTTCGTATGTAGTAAACGCGATGAATCTTTAGTTGAGCTCAGAAAAACCTGAGTACACATTTTCCTCCAATGTCAGCAAGAATGTGTTCTTCCCCCTCTTTCACTACCCCCTTAACCCCTTCTGTCAAACACCCGCCCACCATCGTTTAGGTACCTCCTCCCTATCTTCGTTTCTTACCCCTCTCCTCCTCCTGCCCCCCCCCCCCTTTCCTCTTATTAAAAGCTATCCAGTCTCTTAAATCTTCCTTAAAAGCCCCATAACATGCACAAGCTGGGGGCAAACAACATAATGACGTGCTGACGCTACTTTCGCGTCCTCCTGTCGTATATAAAGAAGTATGAACACAAGAAATTAGCTCAGGGAAAAAGATTGTAATTGGCTAATCTGGAATCTAAAATTGTTTACTAAACCGGGCACAACAGGCAAGGGGGAATTCTACCTGACTAATTGGGTCTTACTCAAAGCAGTGTCCTCGGACATCATAGGGTCTGACCTTTAATTATCGCCACTCTTCCTAGATTAATATTACGGTATTTCCCAAAGATCTTGGTGTAAAAACCGGGCGTGCGCCGATAAAGCGTCTGTATTCTTGGAATACAAGACTCTGTGTAATATGTCCGGCGATAGTTAACGTCAAAAGCTGGCGGTATTTATGAGGCAAGGGTTGAACTCAGCGTATTACAGTTCAACCATGCGACATTTACCTCTCTCTCTTCTCTCTTCTTTCTCTCTCTCTCTTCCTTCTCTCTTCTTTCTCTCTTCTCTCTCTCTCTCTCCGTCCATGTGGAAAGCTCTTACTAAATCTAGGCAAGCTAGGCCCTTTGGCCCATTCTCAAACGCTACGAAACCCAGCCAGTCTGCCTACTTCACTCGTTGTAACACCCAACCCTATTTCCAATCACTCCTTTTTTTTTTCAGAGTTATAAACCTTCAGTTTCCACTCTGGAGACGAACCGATTCCCGAAACTCGCTTTCGCATTCCCCCCTCCCCCCCCCTTTGTCACAATCTGCCGTTCTATTACAGCTAAAACAGTTTTCAGACCCCCGGCACTGCGAGGGCCAGACTTATGGATCAAAGCCTTAAACTCCCCCGCCGAGCAGAATTGATTGGACGTAATGCTCCAAAAACGACATGGCTGAGGAACCGTTACGAGGGCCACCTCCCCCCCTTCTCCCAGCGTCTTGCTGTTGGCAGGTGTCTCGTAGGCTGGGAGGCAGAGGGGCCGGGCAGGGCCAGGCCGGGCTGGCTGGCTGGCTGGCCATGCGGTACTGCAGCGATGTCTTCTTCCTGTCAACCCTCGACGTCCCTTTGACAGAAAGCTTCTTTCAACGTCTTTGGAATTCCTGTGTGTCTGTCTGTCTCACCTCAGCCGGGTTAAAAGGTCAATTCAAACGCATTTTTAAGGCTGGCAAAGCTTCAATTCAAACGCTTTCTTTGCCTCTTTTTCTCAATTCTTATATAAGGTTTTTCATCTTCAAATGCTGGAGTGCTCTTTTCTTCTTCTTTTGCAAATTCTGGAGTCCTTTTACCCAAATTCTGTGTTGAGAAAGGCAGTACAGCGCTTACCACACACAAATTCCTCACTTAAAACAGCGTCGACTTTGTTGCTGCAGCAGACGTCATCTGTCGACTGTCCACGACCACCTGTTTTCCTTCGCACATTCTGGGAACATCATCAGTAATCATCTGATCTTTAACAGTCTTTTATCATCAGCTATCCGAGTGTCTTCTGAGAAATATCCACACAATCACAGACAAATATCAATGTTTTCTAAGAGCTTCCCAAAAAGCTACATCTCTGTAATGTGGTTCTATTTTCATGGTATTCACATGTAATCAGCTGCCGACACAGATATAGGAGACAGATGACAGTAACGTGAGGGCAATCCCCTTCATATCTTCCGACGAAGACAGATAAAAAGAGGGGGCACAAGTTCCCTTATATCTTCCGATGAAGACAGTTGAGGATAATCAGGGACGGGGGAAGGCAGTCCCTTGATATCTTTCGACCACGACAGATAACGAGAGGGTGCAGCCTCCTGATATCTTTCAACCACAAAGGGGGCAGCAGTCCCCTGATATCTTTTTACTTCACACTATAACATAAATATATCTATAAGGCTACCGTTATGTATGTGTCGTCCCTTATACAAGCACAAAACACACACACACTCGGTCTAAAACACAAATACACTTTTGAGAAAGTGAAAAATATGTCTCTTGAAATGAGCCAGGTCATAGTTATTGAGAAAGACATGAGAAGGAAGAGAGTTCCAAAACTTCGAAGTGTAGGGAAAGAAGTAGTTCTCAAAACGGCACACCCTTGAGTTGCCGATGGCCACACGCTAATTATGTGACACAGCAGCTTGCCGAGTATTCCGTGGTCTAATTAGTGGGGGGGGGGGCACACAAGCAGCCAGCTTTCGGGAGCAAAAGCCAAAGTAATACCTATAGAAAAGGGAAAGTATACCAACATTGCGGCGTAAGGCAAGGGGGTCAAGTTTGGAAGTTAGCCTGGGACAGTTTGTAAGTCGGATCGCTTTCGACTCAACTTTGTCAAGTAAGGAAACAGAACTAGAACCACCCCAAATGTGGGAGCAGTACTCCATGCAGGGACGAATCAATCCCTTGTATAAACGGAGTAACTGTTCAGTAGAGAAAAGTTACATCTAAACAGGACACCGTTTCTTAGAGGCAGCCTTAGCTATTCCCATAATGTGGGGTTTCCAAGAAAGATTGGATGTTACACTAATACCAAGTAT
>JAYMFT010295379.1:0-10312 GCA_038088735.1 Panulirus argus | reverse complement strand
TTGCCTCTCAAGATCTTTCTTCTCATGACCAGGTGCATAAACACTAATGATCACCCATCTCTCACCATCCACTTTCATTTTTATCCACATCAATCTGGAATTTACTTCCTTACACTCTATCACACTCCCACAATTCCTACTTCAGGAGTAATGCTACTCTCCCGACTTGCGAGTGTTAGCGTTATGCCCGGAGCCTTCTCACAAATTTCTTAGGAAATACTTATCTACACTTCTTTCAAAAACTAACCAGTCACACTAGACAATATCTTACGTACAACATACACCGAGCCTCGTTTTCTCTATTTTCTGTGCCTTTGACTTAACTGTTTTTTCACAACCTCTTCACTCTGTTAGCATATATATGTTTTTCTTTTTCTTTTGCTCCCTTGTTTCACATATTCGGTCTGGACCTGTGTCAGTGGATGGAGACTTCCACATTAATAACCTGGCCACCAGTGCCTGCTCACTGGCAGTGGGAGGCATCACCTGACGTGTCTTTATACACTCACTACGACACCAGCCGTATCCAGAAGCACTCGCTGACAACAGCCGTGCCCACACCAAGGACAGTATCGGTTACTTTCATCTAGTTACGGGAAGATGGTAGGACGTCTGTCTGTGAGTCTGTATTACTGGAAAGAGTTTCACAATTTCGTTCTTGAACTGAGAAAATCGTTTTAGTACCTTAGTTAAGAAATCACGACAATTACTCTTCTCTAGGCAAGAATTACAGCGAGTAAAAAAGTTTGCGAATGATGTAGCGAAGGTTGGGAATGACGTATGGTAATTAAGATTTATATATAGACTGTTTGTATATGCATTGTCAACGCAGACTTGATTCTACAGAATAATGTATACTTCTTGCTACGTACACACACAACCAGTACTGTGGAATTTATTCTTCCTTGCATGAAACCAGGTGGCAAGTGGCGTATGTGGTTTAGCAGGCTTCCATTGTGTGCAGATGGCCGAAAAGTTTTCTGATGTAGGATCACTGTTTCCTAAAACAGGCTGGAGAGGGGAGGCGTCGCCGGACCAGCTGGGCAGATGACTGTAGCTGGTCGAGCGAACACTGGATGTCGGGTTTTAATACCAAATCTCCCCACGAGGGATTGCCTTCTGTGTACCAAATATGTTGACAAGCCTTTTAGTTTCATCTAGAGAATAACAATACAGGAATCTTCCGATTTACAATTATTTTTTTTTTACGCTGAAGACTCCAGTGGCGGACAAAAGTCCATATCAAGACCGGGTCTTAATTGAAATATAGAGGGAATTATGAAAGGGAAAAAGAAGAGACAAGGGAAAGTAATTCCGAATTTAGGAGGAGTGAAGAACCTGTCTGTTAAAACGTTTCCACCTACGTAGATCAGGTATTCGGAACAGCGATGCTGTCTTGCCCCAAAATGTCGTTTGACAGATAATCTCGTCAGAGGTCATTATATCCTCTGTTGTCTGTTTTTCCCATGTTTACGTAGTTCTCCGCACTTTCCCGGCAGATGACCTCGTCATGGAGCGCCAGGTCGCTTGGTTGTCTCATTTTCCTGTGCATTTCCAACGCACGTTTCACAAGTGGTCGGGGCGGCTCAGCAGTCATCAACCGCCCTATACGTAAGGCGACGAGTGGAGCGGCCGTGTGCTGGGGATGGGGGCGGGGCATCGTCCACCACCTGGCCCAGGCTTCGTCAGGGTCGCTGGCCAGGGTCAGGCAACCCTAGCTTGGTCAGGCTCGTTGGCTCAGGGTCTGTCCAACATCATCATCATTCAAACTGCGGCAGCCACAGCAAATGGTGTCTTTCTCTCATCATAGGAAGAGGTGCCTTTGAATGCTCTCTTTTGGTTGATGTCGCCGTAAGTTGTGTGGGGGAGGGAGGGTCACTATGGACGCCTTTCATTCTCCAGGTATGTCTGGCGGGGATACGTTGTTGTGTGAGGTCTGATGCAACGTCTCGCACTAACCTTGTTAGGGCAGACTTAAGACACTTAAGGAGAACTTAGACAGTGGGAGGACGCGGGGGACATGTAGCAACGAGTGAATAATACACTAGAACAAGACATCCAGGTGGTAGTGACGAGAGATTCCACCTTGGATCATAAAGTGTTCAGCAGCTTAACACCCGCCAGCCAAATGTAAGGGATTAATGAGAGACACGCAGGAGGACGTGGTATGGTGTCTGTGCTGCCGTTGTCGCTCCGGCCATCTGGAGCGGTGGGCGAACTGAAATCAGACTTCGTCCGCTTACATTACCGTCACTTGGGATCGAGGGCGAATGGCTCAAGACGAGAACAGATACTGATAAGCAATGAAAGGAATAAGAACTTCATTTACGGGAGGACTGCTCCACATTTTAAGAGAGCCTTTTCACTTCCTCCAAAATTCGTAAATATTTTCCCTCGTCTCTTCATGTTCTCTTTCATGATACTTTCTACGTTTCAATTAAGGTCCGGCCTTGATGTGGACGTTGGTCCGTGAGTGGAGTCTTCAACGTAAAAAGAGAAAAAGAACCTTTTATGACACATTACAGTTTTATTGTTGTGCATGTTGGCAAATTGGTCCCATTATGGTCCCTTATTTCTTACTCGTTACGGGCAACGGTTCTTGCAAGTATCGCCAATTATTTCTACCTTCTAATGCGGACTATGTAATAGTTTACAACCAATGATGATCGAATTTGAAAATAGACAGATTTTGGCCCTGTTCTCTGGAATGGGTGGGGACGGAATTCTCAAAATGGAACATGGCCTGTATTTTGTTACAAACATCATTTTTATAAGATTTCAACGGAAACTCAGGTTGGAGCACGGACACCACCTGTTTAAGCGGACACGACATCGCCATAAAATACAGCGTCCTAAATAGATTTTAAACGAGTCAAGTTGGTATGTAGTTTGGAAATGGTGACATCAGTAGTTACGGGGGAGAAAAAGATAGTTAACAGCGATAATGAGCAGGAAAGGAACAGTTGTCTGATAGTTCCCAATGATCGTGGTGCCTCCTCGTTGCTCAGTCTTAAGTCATAGGACTATCTGTCCCATCCTGTACCGTTTACAGGCTTCAGAAGCAGCCTCTAGTTATAAAACAAGGTTCCACGCAATCCTGTAAAGCTGCGACTTTGGTGTAAATCGCCATATTCCCTTCAGAAATGACACATTCCACTGCCATATTTACCGAATCAGATGCGACTGACGCTCATTAATTGCGCTGTATTTATGTAGAAATTAGTTACAAATCATGGCACTCTGGCGCTTATTAAAATGCTATTAATTTAGGCGCACTCACACAAGATTAGGTCTAAACCAAATACCAACTCTCCATTTTTGTTAATCCCCCTGATCACATGCATTAGTAATGTTCTCATAATAATGAGGACAACGATATGCGGAATATCTCATTGTACACACACACACACACACACACACACACACACACACGCACATACCAGTAGATTGACGTGATCACTGTCTCTACTGGTGCTTATTCTTTTACTGTATCGTTGGCGGAAAGACATATAAAAGATATGAAAAGGAACAGTAGTTGAGGGATATCGTAACGTTCGAGTAGACACTAACCTTGTGAAACTACTTCATCGACAGACTTCGTGAAACGTTTGAATATTGTTCCTTCTGACAGATAGGTTAGTAAGGTAGCGATGAGACGGCGGCTTTGGATGTTAAGACCCTGCCAGTCGATAACTTCTCAACCCAAGTAACCAACGAGCTAGTGGCTCAGGGACGCTAGTATAACATGACCGGGGAGCTTCAAGACTCCGCCAGGGAGGCGCTTCGTTTTTACCTCCTCGAGTGCTCACGAATGTCACGCAGGGACTGTGGTGTAGGATACAGGAGGTATTCATGAATAATTTACAGAAGACATTTCATATGCCAATGGATATTATATTTCTTTTTTTTTTTTTTGGCAATTGCACACAAATATACGTTTAGGATAACGTAAATATATATTATATTTATGGGTGACAAAAGACGGAAAACATCCTGTACATGTTTATGTTAACTAACATATGTTTGTTACATTAATCACCGAAAACTGAAATCGGGAACTGCAAGAACACTGTACCATTCTTTATCATATTCTATTGCTAACTCATTTATTTAATTTGTTATGTTGGGCTAGAAGTATTTAGCTTTAGTTGTGGATATTTGACTATAGCTTTGGATTGTTGGCTACATTTATGGATATTTAAGCATAACTGTAGATATCTGGCAACAGCTGTGGATCATAGGCTACATCTATGGATATTTGGTCATAGCTGTGGATATTCAACTATAGCTGTGGATTTTCTTTTTTTTAAGTAATTGCGCTGCTCCAAATTCATATACAGTGTGCTAATTCGCATCCACTTCCGGCTTTTCATAATACTTTATACGTCTGTATGAATAATGAAATACGAATTTGGATGGTGCATACATAGGCTTGTATATTGCATTTGTTATTGTAAGTCCCCAACAGTAACATGGTGAAATAGAATAGAATATGAATTGGAAATTATTGTTTTTCACTTAGCGGAAATAGGCAAGATGTCTTGGTATTCTGAAGTTGCATCTTGAATCTGAAACAGGCTGTTAAATCCCACCTGGACTGTCTGTCCATTTTACTTCCTATTGCCCTACATGGCACTAGGCAACAATTTACCTAAGTATGGGTTGTTTAGAGATCTTAACTGCTTCTTTTTGCAGTGTTGTTGGCCAGATGCCAAGATCAATGGCTGCTTCAGCTCCAGAATGCATCAAGTTCCTTCAGGCAACTGACGTAGGTACTAATATTCAAAAGCCTCAGACAACCAACATCAGGAATGATCCAGAGTGACTTGGTGCGTTGATGGAACACGGACACCAGGTCGAGGTCCAGGAGGAAATAATGATGATGGATTGTCCCGATGCCGGAGAGGTTACCAGTCCATCCATTGACAGACAAGGAATTTGTTTTCCCGATGCAACATCTGCTACATACACTAGAGCCAGGTGGTCAGGGAGTGTGCCTGATGCCAGGTGGTTAGGATGAGAGCATGATGGCGCTCGCTAGTGAAGCTCACTCTGGACTAAGGAAGTCATGTGGGGTATATGCTTGGGGATAGTGACTATCCTTACCGAGAATGTTAACCAACTGCCATCCATGATGCGACCCACAATGACAAAAGGACACAGTATCGCTGGGCACGTACCACAGGAATGTTATGGAAGGACCAATACGGCGACCTCAAAAGACGTCTCGTGTTAGCCTCGGCCAGCCCGTGCAAACAAGTTCGGAAACGCCAGAGAAAGGCATCATGGCCTGTGCAATCCTGCATAATCTGGCAATAATGGAAAGAGTTCCACGACCTGATGATGATGACGAGGTACACGATGAGCCAGACGACCATGAAGGGGCTGCTCAGGAGAGGAGCACACGCCAACACTGCACCTCTTTTGCCTTTTAAGTTTAGTGAAGTGGTTTGGAGGATGAAGTACTGTGTAGAGATGAATTCAGTGTCGTTACCAAATCTTTCATAATTTAGTCAACCAGCTTCCTCACCACCGAAGGACAATCCCATCTACACCTTATGTCTCAACTTTTGCTAATATCCTTTGATGCGGAACTTTATCGAATGTTTTATTTTTTTTTAATTTTAACAAATAACATTAACCACTTATTTTCGTCATACATCACACGCCTCCAGCAGATTTGTCAGTTTTGCTATATCGTCGAAAACCACGCTGAGAATTGTTCAGTAAGTAAGTGGTGGTTGGCTAAAAGGTTAACAATTTTGTCCCTAAATGATGGTTTGCATAAGTCTTCCTACTACAGACGTTAGGCTAATTGGTCGATAATAATTCTAGTCATTGACTTATTACCTTTTTCTGAATATCGTTGTTACATTGGCAATCTTCCTTTCCTCTGGAGCTTTTCCTGTATCAAATGACTTATTGAAAAGAGCAGTCAAGGGCTTAACTATCTCAGTTTTCGCATCTTTCATTGACTTCAATAAAACGTATTAGATCTTGCTGTTTTGTTTACTTTTATTCCACTTATTACCGTCAGTGGAGCCTCAGCTTTTGAGTTAGTATGTTCCAGACGCTTTCTTCTTTTAGCAATGGAACTGGATTCGAGACATAAGTTGTCTTCAATCGTAAGTACAGATGAAGAAAAGAAGAAAAATCGTTTAAGATCTTCGTCATGTCCTCGTTGTCTTGAACCTCGTCACCGTTTTCTGTAATAAATGAACCTATTGATTGGATAATGACTCTCTTGCTTCTAACATAACTATAAAGCTCTTCAGGGTTTCTTTTCCTGTTTTCAGCATCATACGCTTCATACTGACGTCTGCTTTGTCGCATAAGTCTCTTGGTTTTTCTTGACAAATTTACTTTTACTCTGCTTTTGTTGTTATTCATGTACGATCACATTTCATCTTATTTCACTACCTTATGTAACACACGATGGTATACTGCAGCAGGTATAGTATTTAACTTGTGATGAAAAGAGAGAAAGGTGCAACTCAGAATCAGGAATACCACCTCAACCAAAACTGCTGGCCGTGTGGTTTTGTGCTCGTTTTCAGAAACATCATGACCAGGGGGGCCGATACTTTTATGGGAGACTGTACATAAGAAACGCCGTCTGCCCGCGCCAGTAACTTGGCCTTTGGGTCGTCTTCAGTCTCGGTTGCTGTCTACCTTCACCCTTCCAGCCCTTCCAAACACCCGCCTCACACAGGGAACCGGTGAACAATTTAGTTTCCTTCGATTAAGATATCAAATTCCAAGTTGATCTTCATTTCAAGGCTTAACTTCACGTAATAAAATGATTTATGGCTTTCGCTTTTATCCTTTCAATTATCAGAGTCCAATCTTAAAGCCGCTTATCAAAAGAAACGCGTAATGCGTTGCATATAAACACGCGAACTCACAAGGGACACTTTCAATACAGCTTTTACACGATAAAGACTACACCGTCCGTCTGTCGTATGATTAAAGTTAATTCGCTGCTGCTGTTCTTCGAGAATCTGTCACGATGTGTGAACAGTAGTAAACGACAGGGTACAAAGGTACTCTCCATGGTGCGTGAAAGAGAAAGTGAAACAGCAAATGTTACTACTGGTTCCAGACTATACTGTCATCGAGTGTGAGGATTGGAATGTGACTTACAGTCAGCAGAGAGACTGTATGAAACGGTCAGGAGTCTAGTGAGAAGCCACACGTGGTCAAATGCGACCACGTCGTTCAGGAGCTGGGGCCCCGCCTAATCTGTACCACGGGGTCACTGTGGCTAGTGACCTTGTAATGCTGTGTACCAAAGGGCAGTGTGTGACTAGGTGACTCGGGAGTCAGTTCTTGGCCCCATGATACCACGGGGGTCATATGTGACGAGATTTAACCAACCAACTCGGGAGCTGGGTTCTCGCTTCACAGGTACCAAGGGGTCATGTGTGACCACGTGACTCCGGAGGCAGGTCCTGACCCCACCCGTTCCACGGGGTCGGATTTTCTCCTGTAGCCACGAGTGGCACCAGTGATTTCACGCCTCAGTACAGAGAAACAATAAAACCGCAGGTAATGTCTACGGTGAAGGCGCTTATTAGCTCTTGCTGGACCGCGCTGGCTCTCTGTCCTACCTACTCATCGTCACAGGATAGAAAATCATATCTTGCGAAAACTGCCCATGAACCTTCCCAGTCGAGAGTGATAACAGCGTCCTGCCCCGAGCCCCTCAATTACCTGTGACAGAAGGAGTTAGGCGTGACGGTCCCTGTGTTACACCGTGAAGAGATGATGCCCACACCTGACTCTCCCATGAGCCTCGCTAATTAAATTTGTTTGCAAATTATGGTGGTGCTGTGAGCTCGGGGTCCCGTCTTTACCTGGCCGGCAGGTGTGGAGTGGAGGCGCTCGCCTCCCCAACATGGGAGAAGTCCGAGGGGACCACTCATGTGATGAGCGATTGCACTCAGACTTTCTCAGAGTAAGTGCAAAGATTACACTTTCCTCCAGACCCAACAGGGATCCCGCTGCGGACGTTGGTAAACGCATAAAGTCAGAACTTCCCTCCACAGGTGGGCTGGATGCTGGGGCTGGAAGGTGCGTGGGGGGCTTGACGGTCACTGGTGAGTTGCTCTGATCCCGAGTCGCAATCAGGAAATGTCCTTCGTGTTAGGAGGGTGTGATGGTTAGGAAGGTGTTATGGTGAGGGAGATGTGATGGTGGGGAGATGTGATGGTGAGGGAGGTGTGATGGTGAGGGAGATGTGATGGTGGGGAGATGTGATGGTGGGGAAGGTGTGATGGTGAGGAAGATATGATGGTAGGGAAGTGTGCTGGTGGGGAGGTGTGATGTTTGTGTAACACTGGCAAGTTTCCAGTGACTGGCGCCTTCCCCTCCCTCTGAGATCAGCTGAATATCTCGATGACTGGCAATGCTAGCTATCGCTTGCTTCCAAAATTCTGCGGGAAATATCGCCCGGACCATGATAGAATATTAGAATTTAATTTTTCAATGTATTCAATGTATGTTGTATGTAGTGTTTAATATATCCTCTTTTGTACACGGGTTTACATTTTGTGCTAGTTTTCAGAAATTTTCCGATCGTAAACATTGATTCGAAAAACTTGTTAAAGATGGAATCCATTTTTTTGCTATCGTTAAGATACATTTTTGCTAGATAATGGGCCTGTGGTGTCCTTATTTTATTACTTTTAGCTCCTTACATAGCCAAAGCATTCTTTGAGGTTTTTGTTCATGTTTCCAGACCTTCTCTTTCCAGAATTCTTTTCGCTGGCTCTGAATGTCTTTTTACAGTCTTTAGAGTCTTATGATATACATTTCAAAATCCCGTCGAATGCCACATAATTTAGGTTTGTGTCTTTCTCTTTCATGCTTAATTATATGAGTAATTTATCTAATCATCCGTAGAGATGCTATGTGGAAGGTATTAAGAATATATGGTGTAGAAGGTAAGCTGCTAGAAGCAGTGAGAAGTTTTTTTCAAGGGTGCAAGGCATGTGTACGAGTAGGAAAAGAGGAAAGTGGTTGGTTCCTAGTAGAGGTCGGTCTGTGGTAGGAGTGTGTGATGTCCCCATGGTTGTTTAATTTGTTTATGGATGGGGTGATAAGGGAGATAAATGCAAGAGTCTTGGAGAGAGGTGTGAGTATGCAGTCTGTTGGGGATGAAAGAGCCTGAGATGTGAATCAATTGTTCGCCGGTGATACAGGACTGGTGGCTGATTCGAGTGAGAAACTGCAAAAGTTGGTGATTGAGCTTGGAAAGGTGTGCCAAAGAAGTTGAGAGGGAATGTGAATAAGAGCAAATTTATTAGGTTTAGCAGGGTTGAGGGACAAGTTAGTTGGGATGTAAGTTTGAGTGAAGGAAAATTAGAGGAAATGAAGTGTTTTAGATATCTGGGAATGGACTTGGCAGTGAATGGAACCATGGAAGCGGAAGTGAGTCATAGGTTGGGGAGGAGGCGAAGGTTCTGGGAGCGATGAAGAATGTGTGGAAAGAGAGAACGTTATCTCGGAGAGCAGAAATGGGTATGTTTGAAGGAATAGTAGTTCCAACCATATTATATGGTTGCAAGGCATGGCCTATAGATATAACTGTACGGAGGAGGGTGGATGTATTGGAAATTAAATGGTTAAGGACAAATGTGGTGTGAGATGGATTGATCGAGTAAGTAATGTAAGGGTAAAAGAGAGTGTAGTAATAAAAAGAGTGTGGTTGAGAGAGCAGAAGAGGGTGTTTTGAAATTGTTTGGACATATGGAACGAATGAGTGAGGAAGGGTTGATAAAGAGGGTATATGTGTCAGAGGTGAAGGGAACAAGGAGATGCGGGAGACCAAATTGGAGGTTGAAGGATGGAGTGAAAGGGATTTTGAACGATTGTGGCCTGAACATGCAGAAGGGTGAAAGGCGTGTACGGAATAGAGTGAAATGAAACGATGTGGTAAACTGGGGTCGACGTGCTGTCAATGGATTGAACCAAGGCATGTGAAACATCTGGGGTAAACCATGGAAAGGTGTGTGGGGCCTGGATGTGGATAGGAAGCTGTGGTTTCGGTGCATTACACATGACAACTAGAGACTGGTTGTGAGCGAATGTGGCTCTTTTTTTTTTCGTTTGTTTCCTGGTGCTACCTCGCTGATGCAGGGGTTGGCGATGCTATTCCCTGTGTGACGGGGTGGTGCCGATAATGGATGGAGGCGAGCAAGTATGAATATGTACATGTGTTTATGTGTATATGCATATGTATGTATATATATGTATATGTTGGTATGTATATGTATGTATTGTGCATATATGTGCATGTATGTATATATGT
>JAYMFT010295367.1:0-23826 GCA_038088735.1 Panulirus argus | reverse complement strand
CACCTCCTCTTGTGGTTTGGGGTCTCTAGTATTACCCTCATACGATGGTCCTTTATTATCTCCTGAAAGCGAAATTTCATAAATCATAATCGAGAGAGAGAGAGAGAGAGAGAGAGTCAAAAGATTTGTTTACAGAGCTCACATCACTGCACAGTTTAAGTAGATTTCCGTCATCGAGCCTTGAACTAAGTAGATTCCATTCCCCAGCCTTAGATTTCTTCACAGTCTCAATATTTTGGCCCAATGACCACGACAACACGATCCTTTAGCACGACCCTCTAGTCTGATGATTGCTTGGGCTTTGGCCTGCCCTTCAAAGTGTAGCTACGTCAAAGGTCAAGCCGCTAATTCCAAAGGTCGCACTGTCATGCTCAAGGGTCGTATCGTCACGCTAAGGAAGTCACTGTCGATGAACTTATCTTATCACCTCTGGATTAAAAAGATAGCAAATCCTCTCACGCCACGTTCACTTTCAGTGTTGTCGGCTATATATCACTTTTTCCGTCGGCTGTATATCACTTCAGTTTAGATGAATCTCACATTTCCACACCGTGAGCGGAGGGGGAAGCACATGCTAAAGGTGTATTAAGGGAACTTCTCCACGAGCAGCTGTTCTGTTATGCATCTGGGACGGTTAGTGAGCAGGTGTTAGGCACAGTTGCTCGTACACCAGTTTTCCTCCTCTTTTATTACGTGTTTTACTAATAATTTCGCATCCCATCCATGTCAGCCATGTAAATAACCTCGTAAAAGTGAATTCCCGACATCAAATAGTTTACTAAATTCATAGGAAATCATTCATTTAATGAAGGTGAGATTATCATGCTGGTGACGGAAAAGATATGTCGTTGTTGTCATCAAGAGGGTTGTGTTTTTATTTACGTGACGTCGCCACCAGTACTTCAAATTAGCAATGAGAATTTGTGCGATCGTATCACAGATCAGCTTACATCATTATCTTGAAGTATTTCCGATGGTGCATTGTGAAGCCATGGCTGGATCTGTGAATCCAAATAGATATGTTACATGAAAACCCAAGGTAACAAGATTTGAGATAACGAAGGCTAAAACCAGATATATCTTCACACAAGTGGAAGTTACACCTGACGGTCGAGGGTGACATAATTCCATGCTCTAACCCAAGTCAAGTCTGTGTGACTGACAAGGTTTAGCTTTCCAGTTCTGTGAGTTTCAGGAAAACAAGTTTTGCATAGCAACGTTGTATAATGAGAGAAACAATTTTAAGCCAGCAGTTTTCCATGACTAAGGGGTAACAAGGTTATGACATCATATGGAAAGACACAGAATGATGTTGGGTCGCCTTATCTTATCTGGCAGAACACACAATAACCCAGCATGAACCAAGAGGACGAGATAAGACTTGAGACCAACTGTGAAGACAAAGGAAGTCTATATCCAAAATCATCTGAGGAACAATTTCTCAAATCAACGTTCTTGGACGAATATGGGATTAAAAAGCAATTAACTTTGGGCATAAGTTGGCAAAAGTTCACCTGTGAAACCTTGGGAGAACATAGGAAGATTCTACCTTACGCAGGAGGACGCACAGTGACGATGACACAGGAACGTCTGTGATCATGTTATCCCAAGTCTTATCCAATACAATAGGTTTGATTTCCTTGTTTCATGCATCTGCTGGTCTCAGAGTAATGAAACACAATTCAGTAAGTTCGGCAACCCTTAGTTCATTTTGCAAACCGTCAGAATATGAATATTTTTAAGGTAATCTTCTAAGGAATGAAACAAATTTAACTTACATTGGATCGTCTGAGTTCAGTTGACTTTTTTCCTCGTTTACCACGGCTGTAAAAGACGAGCGCTGTCAGGTTACCAGGCGTTCCCTATATACGTATCGCTATTCGCGGAAGATCGTGTTCTCAAGATTGCTAATCACATATTCTCCACTTTACCTGGTCGTACATACATCAAGGTTTACAGTCGCGTACCTACTTCCTTACTAGATCGAACCATGGATTTCCGAGACCTAACGACCAATCCTCAGGCCAAATTTCGTAAAGATAATGAGATGTAATGTTTCCAGCAGGTCTCACATCACCTCATCACCAGCTCCCACCGACTGACGAAAACAAACCGTCCAAACTCATTTTCTATTACAGTACAGTGTGGCTCACAAGTGAGGACCCATGATATCAAGATTGTCTCTTTACCTTTAGTTCAACAAATGGTCAAATTGCTTACTCATAGATTTATACATACACACACATATGATGACGAAGAACTCATGAGATTCTGTACGCAAATTCACATTTATGCAATTTAAATATTTGCTGCACTAAAGGTAAAGAGGTGAACTTCTGCTTGTGAATCTGGACTTGTGAGACACCCTGTAAATCCTTATCAGAATGTCGTCAATCTGTCTTGTGATAAACCAAATGCCATTTAGCCCCAATTTCCTCTCACATTATAATTCTAGATCTAATCATCTATATCTGATTACCCACCCATCATTTTACATCACAACCACAAGTACTGGAGCAGAAATTGTGAAAGGAAAGTGTATTGCGTTATTGTCCTGCGAACGTAAAAGGTGTAAGGGAGTGCTGGCGCCTTTGTTTGTTATCTTTTGATGACCCTTGACGTTATCTGGGCTCTTATCACTGATTAGCACTCTTGCTGATGAGGAGTGTTGGATTTCCCTTAAGAGTGACTCAGAGTTCGTTGATGTAGGGACTTAATTGCACTGGAGATTAAGAAAAGTAAAAGCTGAACTATAGTTGAAAAGGAAGGCAAGGAAATACACGAAGCTCAGTATTATGGTAGATTTGTTTGTTGTCTCTACATCAGTGGGAGGTGGAAGGCGGCAGCCACCGACCTGGGATGTATATTACTGTAATACCCGCATGGGTATCACAAGGGTTAGTGACGGCTGCGCGGTGACCCAACACTTCAGTGTCCATCATATCACACCTTTGACCCAGGTTGCATCCATGTTCTTTCTGACTCACCCTCACGTGGGCGAATTTTTGATATTTAGCGTACAATCCTTTACATCGCTTCATTTTTTTCTACATAGTCTGTGATTTATCTTTACAAATATCTGTTAATGTGGTAATGGGAAGTGGCTTTCATAGAATCACGTGTGGATATGCTTACAGTTGGATATGTGGATTCTGAGTGGAAGTTTTAGTGATTTATATTGTAACGTAACAGTAGTAAACATCGCCAAGGTTAGTATTATCTGTTGGATAATCAGCTTTAAAAGCTGATGGAAATGACTGAGAGGAACATTATTCTCTTTATCTTAATGCATACCTTATAAGAAGTACTAGTTCTGTACTGAATATTGTTACTTTACTCACGAATAACAAAAGACTTTGATAATCGCGAAATTTGGTGAATTATATGTGTTACAGTTATAAAAGAGAACCACCGTCATAGAAAACGAAGACAGACCATTTTCTTCTTATATTTCAAAGACTATCTTCAGTAACTTACCTGTAGATACGTGGCTTGAAATAAGAAAAAATCACTTCCTGTGCACTTGGACTCAGGGAATGCTCTTGCATTTTGGGAAGGCATTTTCCATACACATATATTCATGAGATGTGTAATAACCTTGAACTAGATATGGCACACTCAAGACATACTCTATGAAAATACACTAAAAAAGGGTATGTCTTTAAGGTACTTCCTCATATAATCCTTACACACACTTGATGGACTTCGTTACATACTTCGCTTTCACAACTCTCTCGTCTCGTTTGCCAAAATCATGACGCATCACTGTTGCCAACAAGACAGCTTTGCTCCTGACGAAGTAGTACTGTACGCAGTACCGAAAAAAGTAATAATCATAATGCCATTTAGTTTACAGATGATCTAAAGGACACATGCACGTTCCTTTTCTCTTCATAGATTGATAGTAAGGTATCCTCTGCTCTAAGAATGTCATATTTAATGCAGTGATTACTTGTTTGCAGAGTTGTCCCTCGCCTTATAGATTATAATGCCTGGCTCAGTGTTTTGGTAAACTGACTGAATTCACAGACAACAAAACTAATTCAAATTTTTTTTATATACAACATCCTTCCACAGTAAGGATACGAATCTGTGCCCGTGTGTGGGGAAGTTAGAAATGATAACCACTAAGCCATAACAACGTCACGACTATTTTGCTGGTACTTAGTGTCCTTTAAATCTCTCTCTCTGTCTCTGTCTCTCTGTCTCTCTCTCTCTCTCTCTCTCTCTCCTGACAACGAAAATATCGTTTAATCATATTCATGTGACAAGCCACCAAGGTTTGGAGTTGTGGCACCCATCTGGTTGCCGCTGCTTCCATTAGTTTCAGTGTGCAGATTGGCCTCACCAGGGTTACCCGTTATATTTCTTTACTCAAAGATGTCCTTGATTGGGGCAAGTATTGTCCTTGTCATGTCGGTCATCACATAAAAAGTCGTTAGTCGAAGGTTAGAGTTCTCACTAACCAATTGGTTTGGTTAAAGGATGGTCCATCTAGCTGTGCAGGCAGGCTAACGGTTCTAGTCTCACTGAGAGAAGGTGCATGATGATTGTTGAACCATGCATAGACTGAAACTGAACCCTCAACTTGTTTTCGTATCCTACATCAATTTCTTGGCGATCTTATAAGTTATTTAACTGGATTTGGAAACCAATGCATCTTTCAATATATGTAAGTTTCTTTGAAATGTCATAGATTTAGATATGATTTTTGGAATAACCTCTGGAGTGATAGAAGCGTTCACTTCCACCAATTGTTGCTGTTTTAATCAGAGATAAGAATATCTGTCTGAAGAGGGCGTATTGGAAGGCATAGGAAAAGTTTGTACAGAAGAATCAAAAACATCACAAGAGAAAATATGTAGGGAGTAGAAAGCAGGTGGGATGTCCACGTAGAAGTTTGTTCAGGTCCAACAGATGGTAAAGATTCACACATTTTTCTTCATAATATTTGGTTCACTTCAAGTTCCGGTACTCATTCAAGGTTAGATCATTTACCTTATATGTTGGAGTTATATATAGATCAGCAGACCTTCAACTTCCGATGATTGCGATATTTTAGGGTAAACTCTTGCATTTTAAGTACACAAGGGTATGAAAGCTATTTTCGTTTTCCATATATCCCCAAATGCGCACACAACAATAAATAGCACAGTGGCATTGCACACACAAACATGGAGACAGTGAAAGTGATAAGGATTGAGCAATCTACATCCTGCAGATGCCGACACCTTGCTTGATTTCTTATTTAAATCGTTTTTGTACTTCAGCTTTTACAGTGAAACAAATGGAAACTATTTCACATTGTTTTGACCAAACTTTAACCGCAAACTTAGCAAAGAATATGTATATGATATGGGGATGACCTTTATAAAAACGGGCTCTTGATTTATGAAACAATGGAAATTTATAGTATTATGTTCTTATAAATTCTTATGTTCAAGAAGATATTACCTGGGAATACTGACAGTATTGGCAAAATATATCTAATTCCGATAGCGGAAGGTAATATATAGATTATCCAACATAGAAAACGTAACTGTAATTCATTTTCTCTCACTATTTTTAGGGTAGACAGAATGAGTATTTGTGAAAAAGTTGCATGTGTTAAACAACTCTCAACATTAAGGATTGAGGAAAACTACCGGACAGAAGAGGAAGATTTTTTTTAAGATACTTATTGCTCATAATTATCACAGATAACCTCTATATTGTGATATATGTTGCATTAGACAAAAATGAAAAATTACGCCCAAGAATCTCACTGATTAAGTATGCATCCGTGCTTAGGGAATACACTTGGAATGCGCGTATACACATGGGGTAACCTATAATTAAGGGATTTACATCATGCTCTTCATTTAAAGTAAACGAACATGTAACCCACATACACACACACACACACACATCCACACTCGCATAGATATACAATGTACGTAGACAGAAAACCTGATGTTATTACACAAGAAACACACACAAGAACATATTCTTTTCTTACTCTTTTCCCTTCCTCTCCTTTCCTCATTCTCTCCCTCCGTCATTCCTCCTACTTCCAGAATTTTCCTGCCCACGACCCACGACATCATCTTTTCCCCAGGCAGGATGCGAGAAGGTTAGCGTCCGTCACGTCCTCTGGCAGAACGTGTGTGTGTTCCCGAGCCGCCAGACGACAAGAGAGAACAGGATTCTTCAACTTGTTATGAGTTTTTGAACTCAATTTTCGTTTTTCAATTCATACGAAATGTATATTTTGTTGCATACAGAAAAACATAGTGGATCCCTCTGCACCGTTCAAAAATTTCCGTGCAACTATTGAAAATATTGCAACTATCATCATCACTCTTATTATATCTTATCATATTCTTTCCTTTTATCTGTTTTCTCGTAAAACTTCAAATTACGAACTGGTCACATTCGCCCTGATTCCTCCAATGCAGTTGCCAATGCAGGAAAACATTTTTAGACGCCCAGCGATAACCCAAAAATTTATACCAAAATTATAAAGGTTAGGCATTCAGTCTGAAGTGGCTGGCGTGTCCCAGCATAGCCTGGCTCTCTCCCTACAGGCCGAGCGCTTCACCCGTCCTAGATGCGCCTCTAGTACGCGTAAAGGAGGGACTAAAACTAAGCGAGCGAATTCTAGAACGGCGCAAGTTGTAGCGGTGTTCGGGGGTTGGCAACAGTGCGCGATAAGGCGTGGTGTTGAGTCGGTCGCGTTCAGCTGGTGCGCCCGCGGGACAGGCGGTTATGGCCGCGTTGGGCGTCTGAGTCAGGGTGAGATGAAAATTGCGTTTGGCTGTAAAGTTGTAGCAGTTTGTCGGCTGTATTTACATCAGGTATCAATGAATTCCAAGTGGAAGAGCCTCTGTCTGTCTGTCTGTCTGTCTGTCTGTCTCTCCGTCAAAAGCTCCTTCCAAGACGATATTTTCAGGCCTTCAAAAGTTTGTTAAAGGGATGTCACAGATTAAAAAAAAAAAAGATTTTACAGGATCTGCAGGGATGCCACTGGAACAATTCTAAGTTACATGATATAAAGGAACGTTAATGTATAACGAATGATGATAATAATGATAACAATAATATAGACAATAATAACAATAATATTAGTAATGATAATATGAAGACATGTAGCGAGACAAGTTACGTTGCCGTATCTGTGCAGTCTGAACAGGTTTTTGAACCCTTTTTATTATTCTATATACGCCCGATTTTGTTACATAATTTGTTAAACTAGTAATGTTGTCTGATTACGGAGGGAATATATGTCATTATCTAATGTGTGTTGTCTGGAGAAAAACATACATACTCACTCAGACACCCATCAACAAACATTCATGAACACAACAACAAACAGAAAAATACACACAAACACACATCCACGAAAAGAACACACACACACACACACACACAAACACCCCGGACGGCAGGGGTTCCCCACCACCGCCAGCCAGACACACAGTACCACCCTCCCACCACCGCCCACCCACCACCCACCGCCCCGCTGCCCCTTCCTTCCCACCCCTGACACAGAGCCGGGAAGCCGGCGGCCGCCCGCCCCTTGAGCCCTGCACACTAAAGCACTATGGGAGCGCGTGTTCAACAGCACCGCATAAGGGGAGGGTTTGAAAGGCGCCTATCCGCCCTCCCTACTTCGCCTGACGGCACCCTCCCCATACAAACACACACACCAGGTTGACGATGCCGACATTAAACAGCTCTTGAGAGATGTAAATATGGAGTAACCAGAAGCCATAACGAGAGCATAAGCAATAAATTTGCCTGAGACGTAACAGGGTCCTTATACTGTATCAGAGGATGAATGGAATACGTCGTGATGAAACTATAAATACTTACATTATACAGAATCTTAAAAGAAGATGTATGACTGAGAAATTTTCCAGAGATCGGGTCCCACGAGTATACACGATATGGACCTACCTACCCATGAGAGATGTTAGATCATATTAAGTGTAGTAAGAGTGTGTGTGTATCTTGTGTAGGGTATGATTTGTGTATGATATGACCAGAATGTGGTATAGCTAATATGTGGCGTCAAGGGTGTGTGCTGTGCCTAGCGTTTGTGTCTCGTAATTTTTACATGTTAAAGCAAGCGTTAGTTTTCTCAAGTGTAAAGTGTCGTGACTTAGTGTAACACCTCATGTGAAGCGTAGATAAATAAATAGATAAATAAAAAACGGTTTGCTGGATTTAGGCAGCTATTCGGTTGAAAATGCGCAGCTAAGGCATTACAGATATTACAGAACTGGGAGGTCATGATAGTTACTAGTGAACAATTATACAAGAGCTTAAGATTAGGATGAGCTGGATATTTACACACTTTGGATAAAAGGCTCATGGGTGAGGGACGTTTAGATAACCAGAGTGGCAGATACAGAGGGATGTTTACAGAGCACTTAGCATACGTGTGTGTGTGTGTGTGTGTGTGTGTGTGTTTGTACGAATATTGTGTATTTGATGTCTAGAGTGTTATGTGGTATGTTTGGAGTATTTTGTGGTGTAGTTAGCTATGTGGTGTGCTATGGTGTGGCTTTAGCATGTTGTGGTATAAGCATGAAGCAGATGATACACAGTATGTGTCTGTTGCCAGGTGTCTTCTGTTGTAGTGTGCAGTAGAGGTCGTATAAGGTGTAGATGTGTGTGTAATATACCCTCTGTGTGTGTGTGTGTGTGTGTTTAACTAGCGTTGTCAGTATATAGCATGTGTGTGGTGTGTGATACACCTGTTCAGTTCTCAGTATTGAAAAGTTTATCCTGAAGGTAAAAGTGACCACATTCACAGCACGGTGAGGCAGCTGCTCTACATACAACAATAGCGGTTGTAACTGGCTACATACTTGTAGTCAGTCATGAACATTGATCCTTATACATTGTATTCACACTTAGTGTGTGGCATGTTATCTAACCAAACCATATAAGCCCTTTGACTCGTGGTTGCTGTCCTTAGAGATGGCGCGAGTATGCTGTGGCACGTCTCCACATTATGTGGTGCTGTTGGGACGCGCCTGATGTGGCGGTAGGCGACGTTCATGTTGGCGGCTGAGCGGCACGCGACCCTCCACCACCGCCACCGCCGCCACCACCACAACACCACCACCGCCGCCTCCACCACCATCGCCGCCACTGCCACCACCAAACACCACAACAACATCTTGCTTAGTCTGTCATGGAAACGACATCAAACACCCAACGGGAAGTGTCTGTGACACAGACTTTATATTTTCTGTCTGCGTGCGTCGTTTGTGTCACAGACATGTGTCTGTGTGTGTATGGTCAGGACTCATGTGACGCTGTCAGAGCAGCGGCCTCGTGGCTGTCAACTCTTACCTCCACCGGCCTGGTCAGTCAGTCAGTCAGTCAGTAGAGGCAACTAAACTTCTCCGGGAATTTCACAGGTTTTGGGGCTGGTATCGTCCACAGGGAGAGGGGGACACACGCCGTCGTCGTTCGCGGTGTTTTTATTAAGGCGGCGGATTCGAAATGAATCCTTGCCTTAAACCTCGCGTGTGTGTGTGTGTGTGTGTGCGCGCGTACACACACAGAGAATGTGTTATAATACATTCGCGTTGCCCTGTTCCTTTACTTTATATGCATAATAAATAAACAGATGAATAAATAACGGTATATTGAACTTAGTAAGCCATTCGGCTGAAAATACACACCTCAAGTATTACGGTTACTACAGAGGTCGTGACAGTAACTGGTTCGCTAATCACAAAAGAGCTTAAAAGCTCAAGGCGGAGCTGGGTATCTCCACGCTTTGGGTAAGCGCTTAAGTGAGGTACGCACAACTACGTACTCGGGTTGGTACGTGACTACGCAAGTACTCGTCGAAGCACGTAAGTGTATTATCATGGTCCTGCAGGATATCATCGCATATCTATCCTTACGTCATATCAAGTGCTGGAGTGTACTCACTCGCGTCTTACTCATTTCTCTCATGAAACATGTATGTAGGATGTGACATCGTCTTTCTGGTGGTGAGCATGACACCATACATCGCCGTACGGGCACGTGTGTCTGTATACATGCTGGAGGGGTATGGAAAGGTAGGAAATATGATAACGAAAAATGTCTTACAATTTCTTTTAGGGTTTTGTGTGGTCGCCTCTTTTCATTTAGTACAGGTAGATAGATGATTCTACTTTCGTACACACACACACACACACATTCTCGAATTATAACTATAAAAATCTGTGAAAATAAACACATCTACGTAAAAAGACACATAAGTAATGGTTTTATGTAATACAAATTTCTGACAATACTGAGCAGATAGATCATAGAATCCTGAATCTATCAGAGAGTTCCTGTTAACAGTTGACGTACACTGTAGAATGGATTGATTCATGAATCAATTCAAATATGTAAATACAGCTTGGTACTGCCATTTGGTACAGTGTTGCCACGGCTGCAGCGACCGCATGGAGCATCGCTCCCAACATCCCCTCCGTTTATGTCGTTCTATCAGACCCTTGTACCGTACTTGTTGCTTACGGTTTGTGTCATGGATGCACCCAGTGTCTCTAGGGTACAACATACGTAGGGAGAGACAGACAGGCACTTGGCCCATAAACACTGTTTAGGGTACACAGATAAATATGTTGTCTTTTAAAGCATTTCAGCCAGATCTTTGCTACTGTAGTGGGCTCAGAGGGTGAGGCTATTTATTTATTATATTGGTGATAGTGACGAGTTCATAAAAGATGAGTGCTGATCTAGTGTGTGTGTGTGTGTGTGTGTTTGTGGTGCAGGAAGCCGTACTAAGTAAGGGTCCACGTGTGTATGTGTGTGTGTGCGAAGGTAGGAGTGACAGTGAGGGACCAGCAAGGTACACTTATGGTCTGCTGTTCATCTTACTCTGGTTTTAACCCTTCACCGCAGGGGACCCACAGATGGTGATGGACGACGTCCCACGTAATCTCCAATGTTGTTGTAGTGTTCAAATACTTTTGCTCTAAGACTTGTAGGTCTAACACTGTCCAAGTATATTGTTTCTAGTATTCGAATATTGTTATTTAAATGTCTATATATTAACAGCCGAAGAAGACATATTATATATATATATATATATATATATATATATATATATATATATATATATATATATATATATATATATATATATATTGTGTCTTGAGTGTTTAGAGCTTTTGTCAAAAATAACAAGATATCTGTCATTATATGTGCTTACAGTATAAAGCTATAGGTTTAGATTTTCTGTCATATATATTTTTCTAATCTTTAATGTCACTCATGATAATTATCACTGCCTGTTAGCCCTCCATGTCTCAATAAAGTATTAGCAATCACCATAAGTGTCTTTCGTCAACACTCTCTGTGTCAACAGTTTGTTAGTACTGTTTGTAAGTACTGGAGGTAAGTACCGACTCGTTCAGTGTTTCTTGTTAGCACTGTCTCTGTTTCATGTCTTATGTCTACCTCCCAAACCTGCTTCCTCTTCATGATTCTCCTTCATATATTTTTGTTTATTTGTTCTCAGTTTTCATATGTGTATCTTTCTTTTTTTCTTTTGTTTATGTTTTTTAATTCGTTTGTACGTTTGTATACCTGTGTGTACCTCTGTCAGTCTGCCCATCTCTCTGTGTTTGGATATTACCTCTCGAACTGTCTGTAGGCCCGTCTCTAGTTGTATATATACAAAGATATTACAGAATTACATAATTACAGGAGACGTTATCTATAAGTCACATATAATCGAAGAAGGTATAACAGTTTCTTTTGTCTTTATACCATTGTAAACACACTTCATACACAGCGGTGTTACATAACATAGGTGAAAAATATAATCAGAACGAAAATGTTGATTGGGAAACGGCTACATGCTTCTCTATTTAGCTGAGGATTTAAAGCCAAAGAGAACGATGAATGTCAGAGAGAGAGAGAGAGAGAGAGAGAGAGAGAGAAAGAGAGAGAGAGAGAGAGAGAGAGAGAGAGAGAGAGAGAGAGAGAGAGAGAGAGAGAGAGAGAGAGAGGCATTTCTTTACATAAAGGTATAAGAACATAAGGCAACGAAGAAGTCGATTATTGAACTTGTTCTTGGTAATCGATACCAAGTCATATAAAGTGTTAGATCCCCAGCACCACACACTTAGTGTCACCTCACTTACTTGTGCTGATCATTATATTACTCTAAATAGATTTTATACGTCATACGTTTAGTCCATTAACCATTAACTGTTGACGTAGTCTGTAGATCCAACAATACCCATATAAATATCAGTAAGAATGTTATGAGGTACTGAACAGTAGTATATATAGCATCGGGGGAAATAAAGAGAGAATGAAAGCTTAAGAGTAAGCAACTAACTTGTCAGTAACAGATTTCAAGATTTGCTTCTACCTGCCGCCTTTGTTTATGTGGCGCTGTCACTCGCGGGCGGGTAATGTCGCCTCTCCGTATACACGGCCTCGCGCCGTGATTGGCTGCAGACATAGGCGGAGAGAGACAGCCAACAGCAATGAATAAATTCTATGATCAATACCAACAATTAATTCAGTTGGCTCAAGAGAGAAAACTGGAGGATAAGGAATTAGCAGCGGGGAAAAATACGTACAAAGAATGACTATATGAAAAGATGAGAGATGTCCGAGATAAGGCGGGAATGAGAATGTACGAGGAATGAGACTGTATGAGGCAAGGCGGGAGTAAAAATGAGTTATCAAGAAAACAGAGGCGTTGGAAGACGTGTGGCTGGGATAGATACGTATACCTATATGGAAGGAGGAAGAGGCAGGTGGGAGGACATGGAGCCGGAGGTCATGGAGGCACAGTGATGTGAGAGGAGAATATGAAATTATAGATATTTAGATATGAATATGAAATATATCATATACATATACTGTGTGTAGATTTTCAATATTTTCTGAAGCGACGGACTGTTATCTATGTAATTTTACACATAATTCAGTCAAGTATCAGTCATATATGTTGAGGATATTGGGGGGTGAGGCGACAGTATTACCAGAAAAGGGGAATGAGGGATCGATCATAACCCTTTGAGTTTGAAGGTTCGCCCCTTGAACAGGACGGTACGACCCATGAGCACACAGGGCGACCCCTGAGCACGATGGTACACAGCCACACTAGTGTGCCTTCTGACCTAACCCTCGAGGGACTGGTCAAAGGTCATTAACCGCTGACTAAAGGATAAAACCATAAGTAATTTCAACAATTCATCAGCTTTTTACATCATTGCTTTCCCAGTTTGTATCAGACGCGTCTATATATTGTTCAGAACTTGAAAACCACGAAATGTTTCGGAGTTATGGCTATTGTTATGACTATGAGAGGGTTAGGATGACAGAGGAAACATGTGCAATAAAAAGGAATCCATCCATGCTTGTGGCTGCGGCCTCTGGCTTTCCCCAGCTGTGACCCCTCGTGAGGCATCTTCAAAGATTCATTAGAATTCTGGACGACTAGAGTTATGAGGGTTCCCCTACATAGAAAACGGGCTGGGAATCATATTCTTTTTCTCTCTTTAAGGAAAATCAATTGTTCCATGCAGGACGCTACATTATGTATGTGGGCGTTAACAATATTTAACGTGTGATACGTCATTTGGGAAAAAGAAATTAATTCTATTTTCTGTGTATATATGCAAGACCTCCCGTTTCCTGTTTGGTTAACTACGTGTTGTGTGCAACGTTCTGTTTCACTCCCGTTTACCCGTTCAGATTTTACTTATTCGTTCAGGCTCCAACACATCCAAGCTAAACAAACTGAAAAAGATCAGAGAGCGTTCTCTTTTTTTCCCAGACAATTGTCCTGGTTCGGCTAGCGCCACATAAAGCAGCCGAGTGAGAGTTTCCAGTGAGAGGGGACGCGGGTAGAGGGAGGGAGGGAGGGTGGGAGAAGAGAGTGAGAGAACGTAGCAGTAGGGAGAAGGAGGAGGGAGAGAGAGAGGTCGCGTCAGGTGCAGTCAGTGCTGGTCGGTCCTCCCTCCACCCGAGAGCTGGCATCTTGTGCAGCCAGAGCGGACAGCAGGTCATAAACACTCGTGGCGCACACTATTGCCGTCGCCTGTACCGTTGAAACCTTTACTGATACTGCTGATAAAGTAAGAATAAAGCAACTTACCAATCACGAAAAAAATTAGAACACTGGCGGGTATCAAAAACTTTATCATAATCTCACTTTTTATTGAAAAATAGTGAAGAATTTCTGTAAACCCGAACTATTGGAGTTTGAACTTTCTCGAACCCTGTATCGTTTTGAAGCGAGATTGATCCCTGGCATCGCCTGCTCCTCAAGCGGTCGATCGACGTTGTTTTATACCAGATTCAGACCCTTACAGCAGCTGCTATACTTCAGGCTATATGAAAATGCCAATAAAGCCAGTTAAAAAAGTCAGTACTGAATCTTTTTCAACAACCATCTTGATTGCTTCACATGATCATATGAACCGACCATTAATCTGATGTGTTGATATTTTTTTGATGGTTGTATATTTGATGGTTGTACCGCCATATTTGATAGTTGTATTTGATGTTGTTCTGCAGCAACACTGAGTTATATTCACATTCTGACTGTGACTCCGTAGCGGTATGCTGCTATTAATCCTTGATATCTTTGTTCGACCTCCAGTCTTAAAGAACCTTTGTTGGAAAATGAATGAACTTTGTACTTGACTGGCATATCAAAAGTCCAGGTTTATATTATCCAATTGCCGACGGCTAGTAAACCCAACGTATCATATTCGTCGTCCAAATTCACGAATTTCTAAAGCGACAAATGCCCAGCTTGACAGTAATGCTACCCCTTGATAACAGGACGAAGACATTCCATCTCAGCGAAGGTTAGCAGAAACCACTAACATGTCTGGGGATGCCATGAGCCGTGTCACCTGGTCTGCGATTCGAAGCATGACTCAGTGTGCTGTATGAATATTGCATTGATGATGAACACGATATGTTTGATACCCGGGTGTGGTCGAGTGTGTGCTCCAGGCATTCCACACTTGCGGACACTAACCAAACACGTCCGTCCAGCGAGGCACACAAACTACGTATTTTTTAGATAATCGGATACTGCAGCAGCGTCAGGTAGTCTGACTGTTTTGTATGAACTGCCCAAGTTCGCGAGAGAGGTTGGCGACAGTGCATCGTAATGTTCATCATTACTTCGTTAGGCACAACAGTACTCCGTAACGCTACGGATGTTCATTAGAAACGATCAGCTTTCGTAGATTCAGAATGTTGTGTTTGCTGTTAAACATGTACGTGAGAAACCTGACTCTTCTGCTGGTGTGGAGGACGCTAGGAAGACCAGGTCGTCGACGCGTTAGATTCCCACTGGAGGCCATCGTTTCGGGCTACATCAGGTTCTGAAGTGTTGACGAAATGGCCGCCTTGGATGACAGGGGTGAATAATGTTGAGAGAGAGAGAGAGAGAGAGAGAGAGAGAGAGAGAGAGAGAGAGAGAGAGAGGTGGTGGGGTGGGGGTGAGGTGCAAGGGGAAAGAGTCAGGCTGGTTTCTGTTACTTTCGTTAATATGGCAAGGTCCTCTCTCTTTTTGTCTTTCACAAGCATCCTAACTTTAACTTTCATCCTTACGATACCTTTTCGACGCCTTATTCCATTTTCCCCCATTTCACTTACATTGCAGAGTCTCTCCAGCGTCCAGGGTTCGACCACCACAATCAGAGCTTGGGACTGGATGGACATCAAGGCACATCGTCCTCCCGTATGACATGTCCCCGCCCCAGGGGTGTCAGGACTCCACGGACGGTCCCTTTACAGTTCTCACACCTAATTGCTCAAATAAATTATGTTTTGGCATAATAACTTTTCCACCTATCATAGATTATCCTTGGTCTCTGTCACCATCAGCTGCATATAGGGAGTTCAGTCCCAAAGAAACACGGAAGAGGATGGGTTCTTTTCTTTATTTAAGTAATAATACACAAATATTATTCACAAACGTATTCTTATTTTCTTATGTATTCTTATGTATCCAAAAGTTTGTAAAGTTATCCAGTAATTTTTTCAAAGAAAATAGTATCTTCTATATATTCAAAGAATATGTAAGTTTATTTATGGGTAACTATAAAACTATTAAAGGCTTACGAAATATTCTATTAAATTAGAGAAAACTCACCGTACCTTAGGCTCATCTGGCCAAAGGTTCGAGTTATTTACTAGTTCATATAAAATAAGCTGCTGCTGATAGGGGTTTATTCATTTCATACAAAGAAATTATGAGTGGATGACTCAGTATGTTTTTCAAAAATTGTTTTCCCCGTATATTCAAAGGAAATCTTGAAGCTACTGGTATAGTGGTTTTCAAGATGAAAATAGGAAAATAGAAAATAAAAATCGAAAGGAAAACAGTGCGGTTTATAAGGCTATTTTGATAACAAAAATAAAGAAACTGATGTATTTTCTCTAAGTCAGGCTAAGAGCGTTGCTGGTAGACGTACATAGAAGGTGTCATCGATTTTCTTGATATAAATAAGTTGCGAAATCATGCTTGATAAGATTTACAGAATCTAAAACGATGAATCTGCATAGTTTATGATCTTTTTGCTTTACCATACAGAACGTATTTCGTGAGTTCGCTTTACGGACATCTGTATTCAGAATTATTCTGCATTAAGCTGCAGATTTTTAGAAAGTGAGAAAGAGAGGCAAGAGCTGGATGGACTGAGGATTAACGGAGGCGGGAGGGTGGGATTTACAGAGGCGGGAGGGTGGGATTACATAGATACCGAATGAAGGCCGAGGAGGAGAAGGAAAAGACTGGATGGGATTAATAATGGGAAAACAGGTATTGGGTGATATAGGGGTTAGGACGTGGATCATTAAGGGTGGATGATTGGATTTATAATGAGAAAGTTAGGACTGGAATAAGACAGAAGGTTAGAAGTGGGTAGATGATGAGTTAAAAGGGATGGAGGAGGAGGAGGAAATTTGTAAATACTTTCCCTGTCTGTTTTTCCCAATTTATCAACTCTATATTTCAATTAGGGCCCGGCCTTGATGTGGACTTTTGTCCATGACTGGAGCCTTCAACATAAAAATAGAAAAAAAAAACAAAAAAACTAGGAAGTGGCTGTGATCACCTGTTCACAAAGGGTTAGTAAAGCCTAGTCCTCCTAACTGGAACCATTATGGTTGGAAGGGTCCTGACCCATATATTTGTAGGAAATGCATCTGATGATTACAGGTTACTGTTTTAGAGAGTAAAGTTTTTTAATCTTCAAAAACATCATTCTTCACTCAAAATTTTAATAACATTATTTTGCTTTTGAATTGATTGTGACATATTCATCATATATCATATCAGTATTTGCCAGTGTTAATGTTCTGTACCATTTTATTAAATGCTTAAGCTTAGTATCGAACACTTGTTTACCATTTAGTTCCAGTCATATTAATTTCTTTGTCTTATTTCCAGCTGACTTTGGATTAGCCCGTGAATTAGGATATCCGATGTCTCCAATGACGCCACAGGTTGTAACGCTTTGGTATCGTGCTCCTGAACTGTTGTTTCAGGTTTGTGTTATAATGAATATTTCTGTCTATAAGCCTGTTATCATTACCTCTGTTTTCATTTCCATATGGTGGTCAGATATGCACATTTTGTTGTCATTAATTTTGCAGGACTTGGTCTTTAGCATTATCCCTGCTTGCTGATGAAATTAATGATGCCTAATTCCCTAGTGGTTAGCTTATTCATTAATTAAGACACTTTAACCTTAATCTGAGATCACTGTGGCTAAGTTTACTGCTAGTTCAATTAAATTTTGCATTATTCTTGTTGTAATAGTCAGTCTTAAAGTAGCAGATTATTCTGTTTACTTGTTTGTTTATTTGATGTGTATTGGCATTTATTGTACTGTAGAGGAACCTGTGTAGATCTAAACCTAACGCTGTTGTCACAATTCATATATCACAATTTTAGCATTCTCTTCATGCATGGTAAGTTATCACCCATCTCTTGTTTTGATCTTTCACTATTCATTGATACTTCCTTTGTCACTCAGATACGTATGACAGTTTTGATGGAGTAAAGTGGATAATTTAGATAAAGTTAATTACTTTCATAATTGTACCCTCATTCTTGTAAAGATTGAATTAATCTTGAATATTAATTAGGGTAACAAAATTCATATTTGGTACCCTACTGTACATTGTTTTTCTTTTATATTTGATCGCTGTTTCCCATGTAGTAAGTAATACTTTTAGGTGATTTGGGCATGTGAAAAAAATGCAAGATGGGGAGTTTACAAGGAGGGTGTATGATAGTATGATTAAAGGGGTTGGTGTAAGAGGAAGACCACCTGTGACATGGGGAAATAAAATGGAAGAGTACTGAAGAGAGAGAAATGGTGAAAGAATGCATGGAGTGGCGTATGTGGGGGAGGCACATAAGGAAGGGATAAGTGGAGGCTATTTTGCTATGGCCATCCCCTAGATAGGAGTTCCCAGAGGGATCAGGCATCAGAGATCATGTCTCAAATAGACAGGAGATGGCTCATTCTCATGAATGTGGTCATGGATGCTCTCCACATTTTTTGAAATTCATAAAACACATCTCTTTCTGATAGCATCCCTCATAAAATCCTCTAATTATGGTATCTGGTTGATACTCTGTCTTATGTGAATTTGGTGAGGACAGAGGGGTATTCGATAAAGTTTCTGTTGTGTAAACTTGGTTGCCTGGGCAATTTTCTAGTGGTGGATTTGACTACAACAGAAGCCTTGAACATAATTCAGATATATAGGCCTTCTTTAGTGGATCTCTTTATGTTCACAGTGTGGAATTGAAGGTGTCTTTCCCTTTTTATCTATACTATCTTTTTGTAGTAGTTTCAAACAAACTGGGCCAATAAAGTACTCTGGTTAGGTTGCACTGTTCTGCTCTGGTTGAATGATTTTGGTATCTAAAGTGGTTAAAAAGTGTGAAAAGTCCATGGGAACCTTCTTTTCGAGATAATCCCAATTAGTTTTAAGGTTACTGCACATTAGCTTGTTACTAAGGACTTGAGTGTCTCATTTTGTGTCTTTTGAAAATATTTCATGTAGGAAATTTTATTAAAAAGGACAAGATCTATAGATGAATTACAACATGGAGGGCTGAATTGATCTCCTTGCATAATTTAATGTTTTAAATGCTCTTATGGATATGGCTGCTTCCTGTACAAAGGGTGCTGAGTAGCCTTATATGTTTTTACCAAAGTATTTTGCTAGGGTCTTGACTTTAAATTGTTACAAAGAAATTGTTGAGGAGAAAGAGTTTTTTTTCATGTTTGGTGATTTATTCAAGATCAGCCAACCAGGGATTTATTCTGCTTAACATGAAGTGGAAAAAATGATTTCATAATGCTGATTTTTTCATGCATGTATGGAAACCATCAGACACTTTCTCTTAGTATAAGAAAGTACTCTCCTGAGAAAGCTTTGCTTTATTGATTCCTCAAGGAGAGAAGAGTCTCCTACTTGGTCATCTATATGAAACATGTAACTAGAGATATTCTTTTCCTACAGCTGGTTACCATACTATTTTCTTACAGTAATTAGTGCTTCCTATCCTTTAGATTGTTTTGAAACAACTGTGTGGGTGAAAAACAAGTGAGGATTTTGCTCAAAAAGGCAGCTGTGAATTTTTGAAAAGCATGTTTTTGAACAAGAATCCTCAGTTGCTTCTCACCCTCATGCACCCATCCCATCTTCACTTGAAGAAAGTAGCTATTAGCAGGTGATTGTAGTTGTGTTTTTGAGTAGATTTTTCACCCTGTCCTTCAGCATATATCAAATATACATTTTTTATATGCATTAAGTGTGACTTTAACTTTGTGTTTGCCTATCTTAATGATTTCAGCCATATGGCTTGGATTGTATTGTTAGAGAACTTTTTGAGTGAAAGCGTGTTCTTCACTGGCTCAGAGCTTACTTCATGTTTGCAGTGGAAATGGAACACTTTTCATTTGTATGACTGCTCCAAGCAGCCCATATAATTCTTTAGAAATAATTTTTTCTCCTGTCAGATGTTTGAAGAACATTATACTGATAATACAACTTAATGAAAATGTCATTTAAGCACAGAAGAGAGTGATTGATTTGAAATTTGTTTTATGTATACAAACATTTTATTTTATACTTTTTCTTTTTCCATATATTATTAGGCCAAGACACAGACAACTGGTGTGGACATGTGGGCAGCTGGCTGTATTCTTGGGGAACTCCTGCTACATAAGCCACTACTTCCTGGCAAATCAGAAATTGAACAGATTAATCTCATTATTGATCTTTTAGGTAAGACTAGTTAAAATTCAGTGTATTGGAATACTCATCTAGCCATATTATGACATGTATCATAGGGTAGGGTAGGAAAAATTCTACTTTCGTATTCCCTGTGTGTCCTAGAAGGTGACTAAAGGGGGCAGGAGTTGGGGGCTGGAAACCCTACCTTCACTTTCATGTATTTCAATTTCTTAAAGATGGAACAGAAGATGGAGGCAAGCGGGGATTGCTCATCCTTCTTGTAGGCTCTGGCTTGGATGTCTGAGTGTGTGGGTGTAACCAGGATAAGAATAAAGGAGAGATTGGAAAGGAACCTGGATGTTCTGGCTCTGAGTGAAACAAAAAATGGCTTGGTAATGTCATTAGGATTTTTACGTGGCATTTATGGATGTAGCATGTACTGTGGACCAACTTCTGTGGCCAGTATTCAAACCCAAGAGGGCTCAACCTCAAGCAGCCCATGAATGTGCCGTGGTCAGTACCACTAACCACTGTGCCACAGAGGTCCATGAATATTTTCTAAATCATACTTGTTTGCATTTCCCATGTTAGTGAGGTAGTGCCAGAAACAGATGTAGAAATGGCTGCATTCACTTACATCTGTTCTCTAGTCTTATTTATGTATAGCTTAAGCATAATTTGTTTGAATATATTTGGTGGCAAAAGACATGGATTTTTTAACATTCATTTATGTATGTTTAAAAAAAAAAGTCATTCATTAGTGGCAATCCATATAGGAGGTGCTAGAGATCCAAGAAAATATGAAGATTCTCTGAACATTATAGTGGGATTGATGCCAATGTTAAGAATATTTGAGTTTGGCATTTGACCAAGTCCTGTAACTGTACTTGTGACATTATATGAAATCCAGTTTTGTTTTTTCACAGTTATATATGACTAATAGTTTATTTGGCAGGCACACCAAATGACACCATCTGGCCTGAATTCTCACAGTTGCCAGCTATTGAGAACTTTACACTAAAGTCTCAACCATACAACAACTTGAAGACCAAATTCCCTACATTGTCACCATCTGGCCAACGTTTGCTCAACTTTCTCTTCATGTATGATCCTAAACGTCGAGCTACAGCACAGGAGTGTCTTGAGAGCTCCTATTTCAAGGAACATTCTTTACGTATGTTAGATTTATAATTGCCTTTTTAGCTTTTAAAATTGTTTATGATAAAAAATGTATCAGAACAAGTTTTAGGTTCAGAAGACCACCTGATTCGTTCCCTGTTTAAATTGTCACCACAAAAGACTGGTAATGATTATGTACCATATTGCTTGATGGTAGTTTAGGCAAATAGGAGAAATTTGAAATAGTATGTGTGATGAAATGCTAGAAAATGAAGAATACAAGGAGCATTCACTGATGCTGAAACTTTGGTTATACAGTACAGTTGATAGAGGAATGGATGGAAATTGTGTGGTGTAAGAAGAAACCTTTTAGAGGGAGTCAAGGTTTTATGGAAAGAAATATGAATACTAGAAAGAAAAATGGACCAAGATGTAGGTTCAGATCCAAATTTGGTTAAGGTAGAAATATATGTTTGCTATTGATATTTAATGCTGATAGTGATGGCATGGTTGTAAAATTAAGTGTTGGTGGAAGATTAGGGTTTTTACTGTAAGAAGAAACTGTTATGATTATAGAAATGCCTGTAAAACAAGTTGCAGGTTGTTATCAAGAGATTAAGCTGGATATTTAACCTTAAAGAATAGAGCCATTGAAATTTGGGTTAGTCCCCAAGACTAAGGTTTATTGAAGAATCTTAACAAAATATTTTAGTTGAATCAGTTATTAGGAAATGTCAAGAAAAGTAAAATATAAAGAAGAAAAACAGGAAGGTCAGATGAATTAATGATATTTAGTGCTGTACACAGTAGAAGACTCATTGGGTCCCTTAAATAGAATATTGAAGGGTAGAGGTGTAAGAATGGAAGTGAAGAAAGGTTTAAGAGACAGCATAGTCCTCTTGAGCCTGACCTCTGCAGCTGAAACGTGGACATGGGATAAGTCACAGAAGTGATGAATCCAGGCTTTGGAAATTAATTATCTAATTATTTGATAGGAGCATGTGGTATGACTAAATGGGATGAAGAAATTAATGATGTGGTGTGATTTCTTATGGCAGGGAATGCAAAGAGAATTAATTGTGGGTTGGTGTAGAGTGGATGAAACACAATACTTTGAGGTGGTTTGGGCATTGGGAAAGAATGTAAGATGGGAAATTACTAGGAGAGTGTGTTACAGTATGATTACAGGGGTTGGTGTGAGGGGAAGACTACCTGTGAAATGGAGAATTAGAGTAGAAGAGTAATGGATGGAGAAAAATGGGGGAGAAATGTGTGGAATGGTGTTTCTGAGGGAGGTATGTAAGAACAGTGATAAATGGAGATTCTTTTACCATGTCTACCCCCTTGACAGGAGTTCCTATTGGGAATAGGCATCAGAAATATAGAGAGATAGATACAGGCTCTTGAACTTAGCACTTCATGTAGGCTTGACTTATCACATGTACGATGACTTTCTGAATCCGCCATTTTCATTTCTTTTCCACCACTACTTTTCCGTCACTACCAAAGGTTTATCGATATGCAAAGGACTTTTCCCAGTGCTAACAGTTCAACTTCTTCCAAATCCTTATCACCATAATTAGGGCCTCAAAGACAGTATCTGGTTAGCCACTCATTGGCATTGGGTATACCAAGCATGCACATCAGGTCCATACTCTCCCTATCATGTTACTGGAGACACAAGGATTCTTTCACTTCGTTTATTGTAGTTGCAGATGACATAAGGAATCTCTGTATACCAAGAAAGTTTTGCTTTCTCTAAAACCTTGATAGGAAAATTCTCCAAGAGAGTCAGCTTTTGGGATGAGTATTGGAAATTATTTTTTTTTACTGCTAGTTCCCTAAGGATGTTTTCTTTGTGCATAGAGCCTCCTCCACTTTATTCTTTTCCCATAGGCTGTTTTCTTAGTGCATAGAGCCTCCTCCCTTTTATTCTACTATGTTACAACTACTTGGGTAAAGATGCAATTGAGAGATGTGACAAAAAAGTCAAATTTAAGTTTATGAAAAGCTTTTTACTTTAACTACAGTCCTCCCTAGCCCTCTAACCTTCTCACACCCAACCTTCTTTCCCCCAAATTGCTTGGCTTACTTTATAATCATCTTTGAGGGCTTGAGACTGATAATGAAGGTGGCTGATGTGGTGTAATGTGGCAGTGTGACATCATAATATTTGCAGCAGTATTTTTAGGCATAATTGTTACACTTTTTTTAGGACACATTGAGTTAGTCTTTTTTTATGTGAGTCAAGTGTGACAGTGGCATTCTTTTGTCATGGGTGTACTTTTGATGGTTCTAAAAGGAGAAGCATATAGTTGAAAGGCAAGTGGGGATCTTAGCTCAGAAAATCCTTTTTACTATTTTAAAGCTGATGCTTTAATTTTTTTTTTTTTTTTTTTTTTTTTTTTTTTTTTTTTTTTTTTTTTTTGTTTTTTTTTTTTTTTTTTTTTTTTTTTT
>JAYMFT010295356.1:0-10312 GCA_038088735.1 Panulirus argus | reverse complement strand
GAAGTGGGAGACCAAATTGGAGGTGGAAGGATGGAGTGAAAGGGATTTTGAGCGGTTGGGGCCTGAACATGCAGGAGAGTGAAAGGCGTGCCCAGAATAGAGTGAAATGAAACGATGTGGTATACCGGGGTCGATGTGCTGTCAATGGAGTGAACCAGGGCATGTGAAGTGTCTGGGGTAAACCACGAAAAGGTCTGTGGGGCCTGGATGTGGAAATGGAGCTAGAGACTGAGTGTGAGCGAATGTGGCCATTTCGTCTGTCTCCTGGCGCTACCTCGCCAGCGCAGGGGGTGGTGATGCTATTTCCCGTGTGATTGGGCGGCATCATGAGTGGATGGGGGCGAGCAAGTGTGAATATGTACATATGTATATGTGTATATGCATGTGTATGTGTATTTATGTATATATGTATATGTTGGTATGTATATATATGTACTGTGCTATTTATATGTGCATATATGTGTGTATGTAGGGGGATGGGTCTTTCTTCTGTTTCCTAGCACTACCTCACATGGGGATAGGGGAGAAAGAATACTTCCCATGTATTCCCTTTGTGTCGTAAAAGGCTGCTAAAAGGGGAGGGAGCGTAGGGCTGAAAATCCTCCCCTCCTGTTTTTACTTTTCCAAAAGTAAGTTTACTGCCTCCAAGACTCAATTTCTAGCCATCTCTCTTATCGAAAACTCACAAATTTTGTCTCTCCTTTGATGGTTCTGTAATTCCACCTTGACTCAATAAACATACTTGATATTACTGGAACATCCACTCTTTCTTGGAAACCCCACATTACAGGAATTTTGATATTACTGGAACATCCACTCTTTCTTGGAAACCCCACATTACAGGAATAGCTAAGTCTTCCTCTAAGAAAGTGGGTGTTCTGTGTAGATGTCGAAACTTCTCTTGCAAACAGTTGCTCTGTTTATACAAGGGATTGATTTGTCCTTGTATGGAGTACTGCTCTCACATTTGGGGTGGTACTAGCTCTGTATCCGTACTTGACAGAGTCAAGTCAAAACTGGCCCGACTTATAAACTGTCCCAGGCTAACTTCCAAACTTGACCCTCTTGCCCTTCACCTCAATTTTGGTTCACTTGCCCTCTTCTATGGGTATTACTTTGGTTTTTACATATGAGAACTGGCTGCTTGTGTGCCCCTACTACTGGCTAGACCACGCAATACTTGGCAAGCTGCTACGTCACATGATTATTGTGTTTGACCATCGGCATCTCAAGGGTGGGCCGTTTTGATATCTGCTTCTTTCCTTACACGTCGAAGCATTGGAACTCTCTACCTTCTCACGTCTTTCCCAATACCTATGACCTGGCACATTTCATGACAAGTCTTTCATGTCCCCAAAAATTCATAATACTTTCCCCTTATCTTTTCTTTTTCCACTTCATGATTCTCTTTATTTCAGTTAAAGCCCAGCCTTGATGTGGACTTTTATCTGTAACTGAAGCCTTCAACATGAAAAAAAAAAATATTTAGGTACAGTATGCTGTTCATGTTGGATTCTTGATTTTAACCCAAATTGATCCCATTTTTCTTTTCACTTAGGCTGGAGTACCAAGAACTGGATACAAGGGTGTTATTACCTTCTTTTATGGAGGACTCAGAATATTTGTCTCTCCGGGTAACAACTGGAAAGGATACAACCCATCCTGGAGCTAGCAGCATCATAGTGTGTAGGCTTGCATTAAAGGGAACACCATGAACGTGGTGTATAGTCCCCTCGCAACATAAAATATACAAAGTAAATATTGTAAAATCATTCTTATATTTATGTTAGAGTTATCTAGGTAAGATTAAGCTGTTGATGTTTTATAAAATCAGATTTTTTATTTGATAGTTTAACTTTTACTGTAGTTAAATATCATCATCATTAGATTGTCATTGTTCATGAATCATTTGTTGAATCAGAAGTTATCATTTATCACAAGGCAGATTTCTAGATGCAATCTGTCATTATCACTCAGTATAAGTAACCATTCATCAGCATTTCATGTACATTTTGATCATTATGAATAACAGTACATGAGTGGAAATTAGTGACAAGGAAACTCTGAATGAAACAGGAATACTTTAATTTCACATTTGAAGTGCATTGGCTTGTATCAAGGCCCATGTTAGTAGTTGTATCAAATATATACCACATCTTACCTCAGCTAGATATGATTATTAGAAATCGATGTAATAGGGACATATTTTGAATTGTATTTTCTGTTTCTCACACTTTGCTAATCTGTTGCTGTAATTCAGAGGTTTGTCAATTGTCAGGTGTAACGAAACTCAGCCAGAGTTTCTTATGCGTTTATTGTAAATGGCTCATAATGTCTATCATGACACTTATCAGATCCCTATTAGGTCAGTAATGCACTGCCTGGATGCCACTATGAGAATACTGTATATAGTGTTTAATTTTTTGCCCTTTCGTGTTTTATTCCAATGAGTTTGAAATATCTAGGAGACCTGGAATTATTGACTAGATGTAGATAACACATGTATGGTGGAGAAAACACACCTTGGGAAAAAATGTTGATAGAAAAAAATCCATAGGAAAGAATAGAAAATGATAAAGAATATATAGCATTTGTATAGTGTTAATTACATTAGCTAGATTTTTTTCCTCTGAGTATGAATGAATAAGTGAAATTATTAGGTATTTATTGTCTGCATCAAGGATTTGCATCACCTTGAATGATTAATCTAATTAAGAACAGAAAGGTGATGGAGGCAAATACTTGGGTCTTATTTATAAAATCACATTTTATTTGATAGTTTCCCTTTTACTGTAGTTAAATACCATCATTAGATCACTATTGTATATGAAGCATTTGTTGAATCAGGTCTGCCTACATCTTGCTGGTGTTCAGAGAGCATTGGAGGGGAATAATTTCCTGTTTGCACATTACATGGTCTGGTGGTAGACTTCAGAAATAATCTCCAGAAGTTGTTGATAAAGTTGTGGAGTGTGTGTCAAAGGAGAAAGTTGAGAGCAAATGTAAACAAAATAAAGGTAATTGGGTGCAGCATGAGAACTAGACAGAATAGTTTGAGAGTAATTTTGAATAGGGAGGACCTGGATTGTTTTTTTCATCAGAGAGTGGAATTGGGGGAGAGAAAACCATGAAGGCTGAAGTCGGTCATAGGATGGAAGAGGGAGGCTAAGGTCATTGATAAAATGGATGTGGGGAAGGAGGGTTGTCTGTTAGGGTATAGATAAGTATGTTTAAAGGTACAGTAGTTCTAGCTGTGTTATATGGGTGTAAATCTTGCGACCTTACTGCATTTATCAGAAGGGTGGGTATGTTAGAAATGAAATGGCTGAGGACATATACTTAGTGTACTTCACACTAAGTTTATGTCCTCAGCCATTTAATTTCCATTGACCATGTTGGAAATGACAGTATGAGAGAGGTGTTATCAGTAAGTACATATTCAAAAAGAAACCTGACCAAGATAGGGTAAAATTGTCTGAGTGCATGGAAAAGAATAAATGATTCTAAGAGGAAAAATCTGAGCTTTGCTCTTCTGTTTGTTCCTGTTTTGGGAGTAGCACAGGACAAAAAGATGTCCAGCATCTCACTCCCAACCCTCTTTGTTATCCTGTATGACTTGCAGGAATTAAATTTGTCGTGTTTGATTAGATTTAATTCTTGGTCGAAGCTATAACACTACAGATGAAATGGTGCAAAGTTAAAGGAAGCTGATGTTCCACATCTGCAGTTTTACACAAATTCAGGACTTGATTCTAACCCAAGTACTACAGAAAGCAAGCTTATACATCCATGGCTGAAAAAATGTGGAGGATATTGTGATATAAATATTCATATAAAAAGTTTGAGGTAAGTCCATTTTCTGTTAATATATAACCGTAGAAAATGTTACATAACAAGGGGAGACTGAAATAAATGAAAGCGTTTTCTCGTTTTTTCTTTTCCAATATATATATTACGAATGTAATCGTATATTTCACATATGTATGTTTTATATATATATATATATATACTTTAATCTCGTATCTCATTTTTAAGTGGATTAAGGACATTAATAAAGGAAACAACATGAATAAAGTTCTCACAATAGTGCCATCAGAGAGAACAAGAAAAAATTGATCTAAATTAGAAAAACATAGATTCAGGTTGAATGTGGATAAATATTGGTTCAGAGATAGGGTAGCAGATTTATGGAATTTTGTCAGTTATAGTAGTGGAAGCTAGTTCTTTAGGTAGCTTTAAACGAAGGTTGGATGTGTTCAGGCGGTTGGCTGTAGGGTGGACAGATTCAGGACCCTGCCCAGCATGAATTTAGCATGGAATTTGTTAGGTATAGTAGTGGAAGCTAGAGGTCTTTTGGTAGCTTTAAACTAAGGTTGGATGTGTTAATGGGTTCAGGCGGTTGGCTGTAGGGTTTAGACTCAGGACCCTGCTTAGCATGAGCCAATAGACCTCTTGCAGTGCTTACTTCTTATGTTCTTTGCTAATATTTTGCTGTAATTCAGAAGTTTTTGAGTTGTCAGGTTTAATGAGACTCAGCTAGTTTCTTATGTGTTTACCAAGAGAAAACGATTTTTATATATATTTAAATGTCCCCATGTAACATTTTCTATGATTGATAACCAATAATTAGAGAAAATGGTTTGAGATATAAATACTGTCCTTCAAAAATGATCAGTTTTACCTTTAAGTCTGCATTGTACATTATGCTCAATATATTGCCATGAAATAGGAAGCTTCTCTTGTGATATACCATCATCAGCCTCACAAATTTATTTGGTATAAGGTTTAGTAAAACAAATAGTCAAAAGAAACATTTTATATGTACATTTTTACAACAAATACATATATTTATATCACTGTACAAGATAAACTATAACATATAATAAAAAACAAGGGTAAATATCATACACAAAACATGCAAGTTGGTTTTCTGGAAGTAATGCTTGACTGAAGTATCATCTTTATGCAAGAGATCCTTTTGCTTCAAGTTGAGGTTTAAAATTCCAATGAATAAGCCTGGCTGCAATGCTAAGAGCAACAGTTCCAACAGACTATTAAAAAACTGTTCCCATAATGTGAAACAGTTTCAACAGCAACTTATTTAAATATAGCCCATACTACATGTCACTAGCCACATACATCTGACCTTTACTTGTATAAAGATAATGCAAGTTAATTTTAACACACCAAACAGCTATTTATTTAGTGATCTAATTCTTTAGAAAACCTGAGTATGTAATAATATATTCAGAAAAAGCTTTATCTTCATTTTCATAGTCGTACCTTAAGTATGGACATTGTGCAACCAGTACAAGAAAAAGCACTTGAAAAAGAACTACAGCATTTAACACCATGGGATGTGTTAAGAATATATGGGGTAGGGGGACAACTGTTGGACAGTATGAAGGCCTTCTATAAAGGAGCAAATACATGTGTAAGAGTAGATGGAGTGTTGAGCAAAAGTTTCTGTATACATTTGGTTGTGAGACAGGGTTGCGTGATGTCGCCCTGGCTTTTTAACATAATTATAGATAGAGTAATAAGAGAGACGAAAGCAAAACTAGGGAAAGGAAGTCAAGAGATGGAGTGTGGTGATGAGGTATGGTGGCTAGAGATAAGCCTGTTTACAGATGATACTATGTTGTTTGCTGTAGGTGCAGAGGAACTGCTGAAGGCTGCGTGTTTTAAGATGTGTGTAAGCATAAACAACTGAAGGTAAATGTGAGTAACAGAAAAGTAATGATGTCTGAAAAGAAACAGAGTGAAATTATAAATTTTGCAAAGCCATATAAAGTGAAAAGAAAGTGTACTGTGTTATAGATATAGGGGGAGAAAGACTGGAAGACGTGACAGAATTTTAGTATGAAATACCATGAGTTAATTTGGTAATATGGGAGGGGAGATAAGGGAAAGAACAGTAAAGGGTAGAAGAGTCCCTTAACAGAATATAATGGATGGTAGAAGTGCAAGTATAGAAATGTAGAAAGGAAAGCATAGTTCTCTGGACCCTAACCTGTGAACCAAAACATGAATATGGAACAAGCCACAGAGGTCTAGAATTCAGCCTGTGGTAATGAGTTATTAGAGGAGAATGTAGTGTGAGCAGATGGAATGAAGAAAGTAATGAAGGGGTGTTTGAGAGATGTGGTACAGCTGGGAATGCAATGGGACTGAATTGTTTTGTTTATAAAGTGGGTGAAATGCAATGTTTTGGGTGGTTTAGGCATGTAAAAAGAATGCAAGACTGAAAGATTACAAGGAGAGTGTATGACAGTACAACTAAAGGGGTTGGTGTGAGAGGAACCATCTCTGACATGGGGAAATAAGAGTGGAAGAGTACTAAAGGGGGAGAAATGGTTAGTAGCTGGTAGGCAGCCAATAACCAGGGAAGTACCAGTACTACCCGGTAGGTATGAGGAGGGTTAGTAACATCTGCTTAGTGAGCAAGCACTTTAGTGGTTGTCAAGTTGCACTCCTCTGACTCAGGTAGCTGTCTTTTCTTTCTACCTCACTAACATGTGGGCTATTAGCATCCTGTCCACAAACAAACAATCTCTCTTTGTCATATGTACCACTTGACAACACTTAAAACACAGCTCATTCTTCATAATTCTAGGTTTTCCTGCGGTGAGCACTATGCGCTAGCCCTGCCTTTTGGCATAATGGTAGGAACAGTAAACAGAAGTAGCTGGTAGGAACATTTAAGCAGGATTATCAGATAGAAACATTAGGTAGGAGCATTAGAGAGAAGTAGTCATTAGGAATATTAGATAGAAGCCTCTGCAAACACTGCACTAGACTTGCCCTCCACCAGTGGCCTGTTAAGAGTGAGGCACAAAATGCTATGAAACAGCACTGGAGCTCTTTAGTTATGGAGACTGTTGCCATGAACAACCCTGTGAGGGAGTTTCAATCGGAACAGGCATCAGATAGATAGAGAAATGGGGGAAGAATGCATGACATGGTGTATGCAAGGGAGAAGTGTAAGGACAGGGATAACTGGTGACTTTGATGGGAGTTCCCCAAGGGAATGAGCATTAGAAATATAGACAGACAAACAGAACACAATTAACTTCTGTTAAAAAATGGCACTTACAAAAACTTATCTAGTGACAATGCAAAACCATTTATAATGTGAAGGCCTTCAGATCGTTGAAATCAAAAACACCTCATCAAGATACTGCTACCTAAACCCGCAGGTGGCATAAGCTTCATTTGTTCTTCCATCTCATACAAAAGTTACATAAATTATTGGAACACTTGTTCACTAGCTATTTGCTCATTCATTCCATATTCTAAGATTAATGAAGATGACTAGACTCCCAATTACTTGGGGTTTGATCACTGCATAAAGTTCAAGACATTCAGAAAGATCATCTAAAAAAAACATATTTCAGCTTTGGTTTACTATGCATCATCTGTGATGCTAATGATACTACAGAATCAATAGTAGCACATCTATGAATAAGAGTTAAAATATAAGATAGAGTCATACCTTATAAAACTGACTCACAGACTGATCTATTAGTGATGACATCATATAAAAAAATATTAAAACATGTACACATATAAAAGTAATATCACTTTCACATGTTAACAGTGACTGAAAAACATTGAAGTGATTAAAGAACTTCAGGTAAAGCCGATATCCTTCAGCTCTCGTGACAAGATTTCATGCTAGGCAACCAAGGTGGTCCTCATACAGGATGGTGCTGTGTCTGGCTCACATTTCGTCCAGACCCTCTACCTTTTTTGTGTCCTCCAAAGCTGAACCACAGACCTAAAAATACATACAAAGTTAAAGAGGAAATTTTCAGTGCAACAGAAAAATGTCAATGCAGCAGTCTCATCAATTCACTCCGATACTTATAAGTTATGATATGAACTTACATGCCCAATTCTATTTGGCACAAATGCAAACCATGTAATTAGTTAAAGCAAAAGCCTTTTTGAATACCTTTGGTGCTATAACTTGATATTTATTCTGGAATACAAGTATTATTTGGATGTAGGTAACAGGATAAAAATAAGTACATATAACTACCATTATTAATAAACCACCACCAAACCTGGCAGTCAGGGTCAGTTAGACTAATGATGTCATCCAGTGGCTAACAAGGAAAAATAAATATATATGGTGAAGGGAATAGATGTAATTGGGTTATCATAACTACTCAGATAATGCATTATGTACACACAACTCATGCTTTGTTATATAAAAATAATTTCTCTTGGCTAAAGTAAACTGCTCACTATCATTTCATAGTGTCGATGGTCAAAGCTGTGTAAGTTCCACCACCATAAACATCTCTATATACAGGAACAGTTCCCATTAGTAGGTATGAGATGTCTAGTCTAATGTCTGAGGCAAGCTTGTCACACTTGCCTTTCTTCTTTCCCTCGGGTGGCTGAACACCTGAGGGAAGGCTACTGGAGCGGATTTCAGGATCAACTTTGACTAGAAGTTCAGCCTGAGCGTAAGTCATGGCCTGTACACGCTTGTGCGATTTTGTGGCTGTGAAAACACACTAGGCTGTTTCATGTGGTTTCATTTGTGATTTTATGGTGCAGATATCTTATCAAATAAAAGCAAGCGAAAACACTAATCATAAGTTACCTAATCTAACAAAGTTCACTGAACTAATGTTGAAGTGATAAAGCTCTTGGGAAGTAAAGTATTTATGTTGAATTAAATAGCATATACAAATTTGGATCTTTTTTCACAAATATCAGTGTCATAAGCTATGAAGAGTAAGGTTAAATAGTTCAAATAAAATTACAAATAAGCATCCAAAACACTATGCTCTGATTGCTTATGATTCATGTGTAAGAAACAGCAGACTGGCTTAAAAATACATTTATCTGTATGCTGTTTCTCACTTCCAGACAGCAAAGCTACTGCAACATCTTACACAAAGATTTCTTTGTAGACATCTTTAGTGACTAAAAATTACTGTACTTGATGGTTTGGCTATGGACAGAATAGAAAACTGACAGAAAGGTACATTACAGAAACAAGGAATGAGAAGAGTGGAATAACAAGTGTCATAATGAAAGTTTAGTAACATTTGAAAGATTGTACATGGAAACAAAAACATTACAATATCTTAAAAAAATTTCATTCATTTAGAAATGATAAAGACTGATGCAACACATACAACTAAACGTATGAGGAGTTTGAACATGGCACGATAGTATGAATGTAACCAATGAGACATAATTATGAGTATAGGAGAGGACAAAAAAGGATACCACTAACAGAAAATCCTTTACTTCCCTCAAGGTTATGCTTCCATGGGTGATCAAGAGTTACTTGTTTATTCCCAAACGTTTGAAGATTAATGTTCAACGAGTTAACACCCCATAAAATATAACCTTACCTTGTTCAACCCATGGAATTGTATGTTTTCATCATCAGCCCAGTTTTAAACAAATTAATTAAAGAAGCAATAATAATTTTCTTCCTGCAGAATTATATAAATTACTCACTTCGTGGTCTCTTTGGTCTATTCCTTTGGTTGCGGGCAGCCACTTTGGCAAGATGCTTTGCCTTCTCTGCCACAACAAATCCTGCACTTTCGTCTGCAGCTACCAGTTTTCGTTCTTTTCTGGAACAACAAATATATGGCTTAAATTAGTTCTAAATCCACTCTGTTGTGTTACTCTGAGAAGAAAATTGATAACCCTTCTTAAACTAATCTGACTGGAAATTACAAGTCAAAGCACAAACATTTTTTTTTATGTTGGGATTACCAATCAATTTCCTTACTGATGGTGACTGATAAAAATCTAACATTATTTCTTTATTCATAAATGTTCATTTTCCACATGTGAGGTAGTGCCATGAATAGATGAAGTAATGGCCCCATTTGTTCGCATCCACACCCTACCCCAACAACCCGCTCAAACCATCATTACTGTTTCATTGGTTACTGACCAATACGACGAACATAATAATGTTCAGCAATGCCAAACTATCTTCAAGATGAGTAAACAACAGATTTCTGTACATAAAATCTCAGCAATGAAGTGTGGCCAGTGTGTATATACTGCTCAAAGCTTCTAAACCTTGTGTAATCAGAGAGTACAAGTCTCTTCTCTGGTGAAGCAGATTTTCCGCTCAGGCAATATGAATGAAAAGACTGATATTAACAGAATATCCAGTTAGATGCATGTCTGTTATTTCATGACATCATATTACAATAATTTTGGTGTATAAATATACATATATATATTTTGTAAATATATATCATATACATTTAAAAAGTAATATATAAGTATATAATAAATGTTATAATATATATACACACAT
>JAYMFT010295345.1:0-10312 GCA_038088735.1 Panulirus argus | reverse complement strand
ACAGAGAGAGAGACACAGACAGAGAGAAAAAAAAAGATATATATATATATATATATATATATATATATATATATATATATATATATATATATACAAACACACACGAGTTCACTGTGTTCACACATTCACAGAGATGATTTTGTTATAAAAAAAACTTTTGAAATGTATTTGTTTGGCACAAAATTTGAGAAATAAAAATGAAAAGAGTTTGAAGCAAAAATATAGTTGAGTGATCATTCTTAATTGCCCAAGCCATAACTACCCAAAATATTTTATGTATGAAAATTATTTTATCACATCATCAAATTATCCTCTCGCTCCCAAATTTCAGAACCAGCCCGTTTAGCTAATTAGCAGGAGAGCAGAGCAGATTATAAAGGTTGTAGAGGTTTTGTGTGAAACTTTTATGGAAGTAGGGAAATGATGGATGATGTTCAGCTTACATTGGGTGCAGTGGTAGACTGCGGTACGATAGTTGGTGCAGTTGTAGGCTGGGGCACGATGGTGAGCTCATTGATAGGATGGGGTACAACATATGATGCAGAAGTGCGTTGGTGTACGTATCTGGTGCAGCAGTAGGCTGGGGTGCTACGCAGTCCTGTAGTACTCCCAAATTAATTTCAAGCTACTCACATCATAAACTCTCACTCAAGAACTACATTCATTCAAAATCTCGTAACAGCATCTTAAAGTCGTCCTTACATCACAGAGCTAGATCTGCAGGTCCTTTCTTATCCCCTTTATCATATCTCTTTCCTGTATCAATGAGTTCTATTCGCAGTTATATTTTTGAAAGTAAAACATTCTCTGTTGGCTGCCTAAATGAAAAAAGAAAGATTTACATACATGCCCACTTTTGGTAACTCCTTACTGACAAGGTCTTCTGTATTCTTTTCAACTTGATCAATCACAATCCTACCAAATATCGTTGGCAACTGTGTTAAGAAGACTTGATTCTTTAACATACTTATAATGAGCTTATACTCACGTTGCCCATACACTGCAGAGCAATCACAACCTTCGTCCAATCATGTATATAGCATGTCTCCCGTGCTGCTATGTACTCTTTTCCCAATCAGTTCATCTTCACCAATCAATCATCTCATTTACACATCAGCTTTTCTTTCTTTTTAACGCAAAATGCATTATTGCTCTTCTCATTCCATTCTCTAAAATGTTTTTCCTTTTCCCATATCTTCTCCCAACTTTCGTCATGGCTAATTCTATCGCACTATTATCCACGTCTCTTAACCCATCATGCCCGACCATTCTTCAAACTACTCTCTCCGCCTCTGGCAGAGTTTATCCTTTTTCACATCCCACTCAGCGTTATCTATTATACACCTCCCATGGGAACACTGATCATTCTCTATCCGGTATACTGTACTGCGTGCATTCAACCAACTCGCTTAGTGTCATTCCCTATGTCAGACTCCTGATGGATCAATCGATCGTTCTGTTGCCAGTACATTAACAATGTGCTGCTGGTGTTATATTCTTACCTGAGCTAACGCAGTCCTTTAGATTAACTATGTGGGTACAGATAGTCTCCCTCGTAACACACTCATGCATCACTGACACCCGCTACCAGTGGTAACATTCTTACCTGAGCTGAGGCGCTTTCTCTCACAACACACTCGTGCATCAGCGACCCTGCACTACCAATGGTCCCTGGAGTCATACATAATACATGCTTAGGTATCAAGCTGAGTGTGGCCCGGCTCATGCATTTCACAAGATGGCTCACACACCGAGAGAGAGCAACATTATGAAAATATTCTCACATCTGAAACACATCTCCACCATATTCCCGATTCACACGCTTGCTTTACTTGTATTTTTATTCTACAGTTCACTTGTTTACTGTGTTCGAATACGATGTTTCGTGTCGATGCAGAACATGGAACGAAGATGAGTGAATCTGATGATGAGGGCCGAACTTTCGTGTGAGAAAATCATGACTGAATGTCGAGTAGTTAGAGATGATATTTCAGTTACTGAATAGCAAAGACTTATCAGATTGTGACCCAACACTCCAGAGGAATACCAAAGAACGCTTTCGGTAACAGATCACTGGGCTCTTCTGAGCCGTTTGCGATCGTGGAAGAGAGACCGGCAATATGGAGATTAGTGTGGTAAACTTTATGTCTCCTACGGAGGCATAAATCGCAGAATTGAAGCGAAGTAATTACGGAGTTTATTCTTAAACGTACATATCTATAGCGTCGCTTTCAAATGCTTCTAATGATAAATCATTCCATATGTTAAATTTTTTATTAGCTTAGTAGTGGTTGTGACTGTGGTACTGGTGATGATGGCGGTGTTAGTGACTGGTCCTGGTGATGGTACCCGTCACCGTGATGCTAGTGATAATAGCAGTGTTGGTAACCGTGATACCGGTGATGATAGCGGTGGTGATAATTAAGATGCTGGTGATGGTAGTGCTTGTGGTGACCGGTGGTGACTGTGGTACTTGTGATGGTAGTGTTGGCGGTGATTGTGATACTGGTGATGGTGGTATTAGTGGTGACTGTGATTGTGGTAATACTAGTCATGATGATGACAATGATTCTGGTAATGGCGACTGTGGTACTGGTGATGTCAACAGTGGCGGTGCTCATGTTAGTAGTGATAGCGAACCATCGCCCGCGTGATTCAGTCAGCGACAAGAACCACCACCCCACGGATGCTCAACGGATATGATTATCCTCTGAATACATGACAATTCATGTGCCTCTGAAGACCAGCCACCAGACGGTGTCACAGACTTTATCTGCATATTAAAAACCACTTTAGCCGCATAACAGTGTATCCCGTCCTTATTCATAATGTTGAAATATCAATCCTCTTGTCTGTAATAAAATACGGTCGATGACGATCCAGTATTCACTGAGTGAAATATTTTCGATACGTAACTTGCGTAAGTTATTCCTATAACTGATAGGTAATTTCTTTCATCGACTGAAGTCTTAAGAACTTCTGCGTTTTTCCTTGAGTATGATATTGCATCAATTATGGAAATTTTGTCAGATGTATATTATATTCTCACTATTTCAAAATAGAAGTGTCTAATCATCTTATTATGAATTTCATCACCATAAAACATATATCATTAATAGAAAAGACCTCTCACTGTAGGCAATATTCAAAAGGCTCCAGGCATTAAGTTAGCTTAAAGAAAAACAGTTTATTTTCAGCCTCCTAAATATGCAAATCGGCCCAGTATTTACTAGCTTTTGACAGAATATCAATTAATCTGAAACTGAATACTACGTAGTAATTGAAATAAATACCATTTATTGAATATACAAATGGAAAAATATTGCGTTCGCTTACCGCAGTGTAAATATTACTTGGAATCTAGTTCAGTAAATATTACCCCAGTATGACTCCCGTGCTGCATATGTAACTGCATTACAGGATCTGTTATTGGATTTTATGATCGTATCAATGGAAGGTACACGCTACCACATGATGAAGTTCAGCTGCTTCTTAGCTGGAGGAGATGCTAGAACTGGAGTAGCTCTAAGATCAATGCTGCCCCACCACACAGACCAGACCCAGGACCACTCTTACCCCACCAACACAGATCACCACCAGGACCAATCCTACCCCACCACACAAACTAGCACTAAGATCATTGCTACCCCGCCATATCCAGCTTGAGCTTGGCAAGAGAACAAGTAGTAGCTACACAATACGTGTAAAGAAAGTAACCTAAGACATGTACGTGGTGGTATCAAAAATTTCCGAAACTAGTTCCATAGCACGCCAACAGATGGCGGTACGGCGATGTGCATGCCGTGACGGTTAGGCGTAACCGTCATCAGTTAGTCTGCCGAGTGGAGTCATTCTGTGAACATCGTGTGTTGTTCTATGGGATTTTTTTTTTTGACCACATGCACATGCACATTTGCGATTTCATCATGGACAGCAAGCTAGAGCTGAGAGGAAATATCAAATTCTGCGTTAAACTCGGTAAATCTGCAAGTGAGACCTTTGACATGATTCGTCATGTGTATGACAATGAAGGAATGAGTCGTGCGCGGTGTTTCGAGTGGCACGCACGATTCAAAAGCGGCAGAACCTCACTGGATGACGACAAGAGGTATGGGCGACCTTCCACGAGCTCAACTCCCGAAAATGTGGAAACAATTCGACGACTTGTGCATGAGGAACGTCGGAGATCCATTAAGGACATTGCTGCCATCACTGATGTGTCATGTCATACGGAACATTGCAGGCAATCCTAACGTCTGATCTGAAATGCACCGCATTGCTGCAAAGTTAGTGCTCAGGCTACTGACCTCCGATTGACGGAGCACCATGCCAAGGTCTGTCAAGATCTCCATCAGCGTGCCCTGGATGGCCCAACCTTCATGTCGAGGGTCATCACTGGGGACGAGACTTGGGTCTACGGGTACGACCCGGAGACCAAAGAACAGTCTTCGCAGTGGAAGAGCCCAAAATCTCCACGCCGAAGAAGGACAGGCAGGTCCGTAGTGCGACCAAGAGCATGCTCATCATTTTCTTCGACATTAGTGCGGTTGTTCACTGTGAATTCGTCCCTAATGGCCAGACCGTGAACGGACAGTTCTGCTGCAATGTTCTGAGGCGCCTAAAGGAGGATATTCGGCGGAAACGGCCTGAAATGTGGCGCGAGAGCAATTGGACGCTTCATGAATACAATACACCCTCTCATCGAGCTCCCGTAACTCGTGGATTTCTCGGCCGCAACAGCAAAGTGACCCTACCACACCCGCCTTACTCGCTAGATTTGGCACCTTGCGACTTCTTCCTCTTCCCGAAGATGAAGTTTCAAGTGAAGGATCTCCATTTTGATATCGTGGAGGAGATCCAGCACGAATCGCAGACGGTGCTTGACACGTTTCGAGAACATGACTTCCAGAAAGCCCTCCATCAGTGGCAACAACGCTGGGAGCGCTGTACGGCTACCAGAGGGGACTATTTTGAAGAGAATGGTGCCCAACCTTGAATCAAGTGAGTACTTTCTCGTATATAGGCCTAGTCTCGGAACTTTTTGATAGGACCCTGTATATTGGTAGCCTTATATTTCATATCATGGTAGTAATACTAACTCGGTCTGTATGATGGTGGCATCATCTGTTTATACAATACCGTTCATCTCAAGGGCACATAATGTTTGCCACTTAATTATTTAATTGCGGTGGCCTGCAAAGTTTATGATGGTCGTCACTTTCAGTGTTCATACTGGTAGCCGCTACAGTTTACACTTCAGTGTCCACTCTGATCCTAAATTAAGGGGTTTTCCGCAGTGCAACTGAATCTATTATGTGTTCAATAGTAGCATCATTTGCAAACTTATCACATTTTTACTTATATCACTATATGCCTGCGTTCCAGACCGCATGGAATATCACCACAGACGGCGCAAGGCCAGCTAACATCGCATCATAGAATTAATGCCAGTACACAACACACGCTTTAAGGTCAATACACAACACGCTCAATATGGCTAATTCCCAATACTAAAACGTAATAAGGCTAGTGCACAATACACAGTACGTTCACTAAAGTCAGAACGCAACAACCTGCTCAGAAAGACCAGTACACAACAGACCTCATAGAACCAGTAAACAAGACAAAACAGATTCAGTATGGCCAGTACACAACATACCACATAAGACCAATAAACAATATAGAACACACTTAGCATGGCTAGTGCACAACATGGTAAGCCCGTACCACAACACAAATCATAAGTCAGGTAAACAATATACAACACACTCAATAAGACCGGGTACACAGCACAACAAATTCACACTCAACAGGACAAGGTCAGAATTTTGCATAACTCAGTAAATCCAGGTTAAAATGTCCATACCTAGTAATGCCAGCACATAACACACTCAGTAAGGCTGTTACACAGCAATATCCTCCTCAACCCAGCAGATCGACCATGACTCTGAGTCTAGATTAACATGTGTTCATATAACCCCCTTCTAGACGGCTGCCAGGAAGCACTGTCTCCTAAGATATGGCCTGTCGCATCTGGGACCAAGTGACTGACTACTGTGTGATCAATAAGCTATAATCAGCATCATATACATGAAACAAATACCATTTTCTTGACTAAGTCTTTTTTTCCTTTTCCTTTCTTCTTCTTTTAGATGGATGACAGGACTTAAAGACAGTCATCTCTATAACAAAGAGAGAGGTTGCACTCAAGGATAAAGGAAGGGGATTTCTCAGCAACAAAGCGGAAGGATGGTTCCACAAGGCACAAGAAAAATGTGCCATATACGACATAGGGAAATCATTTTAACGACACGGGCTACTTTTACGAAAGCACGAGATTATATGGACGACGGGCTCTACCGCACTTGAATGGGTTAGATTCTGAAATATAGCGTGAGGCTTATCTCACAGGACACAGTAGTAAATAACCTCTATGACAGGGAAAAAGACTGAGCTATATAAGGCTTAGTGAAAATCTGGACTTGACGATAGAGAGAGACGCGAAACACGATATACAAAGGAATTCAAACAACAGCAGACCAGTGATTCCTTTCGAGGTTGTTTGTGACAGTGGAAGATATCAGAGAACTCACAGATTAGTGTGGCAAAAGTTAGAAGGCATACCAATAATTGAAAGGGAATAAATTGAAATTTGTCATTGGGACTAAGGAGGTGCAAATAATGTAAGTCGTGGACATGAAACGAAGTATTACGAAATCTATTCTTAGACTTATTTATAGTACTGCTTTCAACCACTCTAACTGGCAGATCGTTCCATATGTTAAAAATTTTGTTGAAGAATAAGGACTGCCCCTCATTCGAGGTAAACCGTTTGCCCACGAGTTTGTATCCATTACTACTAGTAATATCAGACGAATCAAATCGTAAAGGTAACTTGATATATCAAGATTAAGAAAACCATTGATAATTTTGAATACTTGTATTACATCATCTATTAACCTTTTTTTCTCTAAGATAGACAGATTTAAGTCGTTTAATCTGCTCTCGTGCGATTTGTTTCTCATTTCGGAAACCATCTTGGTGGCTCAACGCTGTACTTTCTCCATTCTTTCTATATCTTTTTTCAGTTAGGTTGACTAAAACTGAACACAATATACAAGATGGGGACGAACCACTGAATTGTAAAGAGTAAGGATGATTTCCCTGGACTTAAATTCGAAGGCCCTTATCTCTGAATCCAAGAATTTTGTTCGCTCTTTTCCACTGCTCCTGTGCGCTGCTTCCTTGGTTTTACGAATGTCACTAGAAATTATTACTCCCCAGTTTTTTCTTCATATACCTTTCGCAGTTCAACAGAATTCAAAATTTAGCTGGACTTTTTGTTTTCACTAACGTTATGTAGACCTTTGCACTTTTTGATATTAAGATTTATTCGCCACCTGTGAGCCCAGTCCATCAGTGTCTATGTCAGTTTGAAGCTGTAGACGTTCAAGTTCATTTGTAGATTAATTTTCCAGCTTTGCATCATCAGCGAATTTTGATATCTTGCAATACAGCCCATCATCACTATCAATGATATATATGTGAAAGAGAACCGGTTCCAAGACACTCCACTTGTTACATCTAACCATTCTGAGGCGTGACCATTAATAAAAATCACAACTTATTATTACGCCCAGTGAGCCAGTTTCATATCCACTGTAATACAACCAATCAATGCCGAGTGACAATATTTGCTAATAACCTTGATTCAAATCCATATCGAAAGATTTTGAAAATCTAAATAGATAACATCATCTGATTTACTTTTGTCACACATGTCAATTTTGTCATAAAAGAAATCATGCAGATTTGTCGGACATGAGCGATTTCGTCGAAAACCATGCTGAGAATTGTTTATCAAATGGTGGTCCTTCAAATGTTTTACAATTCTATCTCGAATGATGGTTCCCATAAGTATTCCAACTACAAATTTCATCTAATAGGAAGATAACTTCCTGTCAGTGACCTTTTACTTTTTTTGAATACCAGTGTTGCATTGACAAATTCCCATTCATTCATCTAGAGCTTTTCCCGCAGCAAGTTACTTATTGAAAAGGGCGGTCAAGGGCCTATCTCATTTTTCACCTCTCATTGTTTCCGGGTTAGAACTAATCAGAACTTATGAATGCAATGTGCCGTGTACGGAATTTAGATTTGATGCAGCCCCTACTAAGAGCAAGGGCAGTGCCCCCTGGGGAGGATGGTATCACTTATGACTTTATTAAACTTCTAATACCTATATCTGTTTACATATCAAATCTCTATGATGTGAGCTATGCCATGGGTCATTTACCCTCCTCATGGACAAACAGTCTAATTGTACCAATACCTAAAGACAATCAACCTGATGAATTTCACCCCATCTCCCTGACGAACTGCCAATGCAAAACTTTTGAGAGGATGTTGCTCAAGAGACTACTTCACAAATCATAGAACATAAATCACCAAATATCAATGGTTTCACACAGGGCAGAAGTGTACACAACTGTACCACTACTTTCCAAATAGTTCACTGGGACAGTCGGCATCAGCACACCACATTTCTTGACTTAAAAGCCGCATTTGATACTGCTGATAGGCAAGCTATTTTGTATGAGCTAGCAAAAATGGAAATAGGTGACCGGTTCCTGTACTGGATACTCGGTTATCTCTCTTACAGAAAGTCTGTTGTGTTGTTTCAAGGCTACAAAGTGCTACTTGACACTCCTCAAAGTGCACTACGTAGCCCCACTTTGTTCAATATACTAATCAATATATTACTGAAATCAATACCAGAAAGTCCCTATTAGTTATACTGATTACATTCTTGTGCACACCAAAACATATTGTAAAGTATAAACCGTTCTTAACTGCATACACACAGCATGTGATAATGGTAGGAGCGGACCATCTACACTGAAAATTGATAAAAAATCCATTGACTATGTCTCCTCCTTTAAACATCTTGGTGTTTCAGTCCCTTGTACTGCAGCTGGTGTGCAAAAACTAAAACTATAATATACAGGTAGACTCAGGTCCCTTAGTGTTGTTGCCGCGTACATCCCTAATCATGGTGCAAATATCAGAATGTTAGAGTAATGTCCTTGGCTTGTACTAGGTCTTTACCAGATTACCACGCACAATCTTTAGTCTTACATAACAGCAAGTATAGATTGACTTGAAAAAATGCAAAATGAAACCTTGAGAACTATACTTGGATACCCGAAGACCAGTAAAGTATTCAACATGCGGTAAGAACTTGGTGTTTCTAGCACTGAAGACAAAATACATGAAATCAACTTTATGATTTGACTAAAACTTTTGAGTGGTGATATAGATAGCGTTGTCTGACCGAGTCCCACCACCAGCTACCAACTGTCTACCAAAATCCCACCGCCAACTACCAGGGTCCCAACACCAACTGCCCGAGTCCCACCACCAGCTAACAGTGTCCCATCACCAACTACCAGACTCCCACCAAAAGGCACTTCCCAGAGCAGCTGGCCCCATTAGGACCCAACATAACTCTTGGCTTTTGCTAATTTTCGTCCTGATTAGTGTAGATGGTTAGCATTACAGCAGGATGCGATCCTTGTTAGACCTCTCTACTTGTAATTACAACAACTTATGGCCGTAATATCTACTCTTGAAGCTTCCTCACTAATGGTCCAGATGTAATGATTGAAAATTATGTATTCTGAACGATGATGCGAGGTACAGCTTCTGGTGGCAATTAAGAGTATGTCTTGATTTTATTTCTTGATAATCTAAAGAGCATAGAACTCCAGGACTACTTATTTATTTTGCTATTTGTATTCCTGGCATCCTTTCTTACAGCGCATTCCAGTCTGCTGATAAGTTTTCTTTTCCAAGTTCCCACTGGCGAAAACTGCGGGGCATCTTCACCATCTAACATTTACAAAGCAACTTTTTTATCACAGTAATGTGGAAGCTGATCGATTAAAGATTACCTTTATTTCCAGTAGAATGAAGTGAAAAACTCGAAGTTTCCTTGTGCATGTTGGGGTAGTTTCTTCATGACGCTTTGCAGCTTCTTGGACCCGAGATACATTCACTGTTATAAAGTCTTTACCCTCTCTTAGCGTTTCGCCACAAATCTACGCCACTAGAGCAGATAAAGTCGAAAACTCAAGGTTTTTTCTTTAAGTATTACTCAGGAGGGCATGACTTCTGTCCTAACCAGATACTTAATGGTAATGTATCAGCTTAGACAAGTTGTTGTGAAAATTATTAGATTTTTTTTTATGTTGAAGGCTCCAGTCACGGACAAAAGTCCACATCAAGGCCGGGCCCTAATTGAAATATAGAG
>JAYMFT010295334.1:0-10312 GCA_038088735.1 Panulirus argus | reverse complement strand
TAGCTGTCATGTGTAATGCACTGAAACCACAGCTCCCTATCCACATCCAGGCCACACAGACCTTTCCATGGTTTACCCCAGATGTTTCACATGCCCTAGCCTGAGCCAGGTACCCATTTTATCGACAAACCCCTAAGGATGGATGAACAGCTGGGTTGACTGTGGACCGGCTGCCACAAACCAGGATTTGAACCTATTAGCTCGACTCTGGGTGGCCTCTGAATGCCTTACGGTCAGGAATGCTAACCGCTACACCACGCGAGTCCATAGAAGTCCTTATCAAAGTCACATTGAAAAAAGGCAAAATGAATATAGAACAAAAGTAAAAGAATATTATAACAGTTCTTGAGAACAAGGAAAACTTGCCTTTGAAAATAAATTGGTTTGTTTATATGAAAGACATAAAAAAGTAGCATTCTAAAGCATAGTAGCAGGGGATACAGATAACGAGCACTCCACCCTTAAGATGCTAAATGCCATACTGTGATTTTCTGACACACTGGCATACCAAGCACTGCATGGCATAGCTTATGACAAGGGAGTACAAGTAGCTAGCTCCAAGGAACATAAAGAAAGTGATAATTGTAGCACTTACCAACACGTTACTCTTTTCTGCCACACCCATTGCATCTGTCAATCATGGGGCCATCAGGAACAGTTTTTAACCATTCATCTCAACTTCTTTTAATAGTGTCTGAATTTTTATTTTCCTTGGTATGCTTGCTGACTTATCAAACTGTGTTCTTTGATCATCCACATACTTTTTGTTCCACTTCATGCCATCATTCTGTTTTCTTTCTTTCTTATTTCTCGTATGCTTATCCAGCATATTTCACTTTGGTTGCAGAATCCATGATGCTGAACTTGCCAAGGTAGATTTAAATATTCAAGACGATGAGAGAGGAGTATCAGGGAATTTACAAAGCAACAGTGACCACATAGATAACAATTATCATCAAATATGGACTCTTGGACGAGATGATTCTGAGGACGTCAGCTACTTAGAGGTAGGTTGCTTTTTTTTGTTACTGTAATTTTAAATTAATGTAGTACTTTTCATGTTTGTCAGCTGGTTCCTGCTTTAATGAAAAAGCAATACAATCAGACAAAATGGTCTAGGAATGGAAATGGTTCAGCCACATACTGGAAGAATGATACTCTTAGAGGATGAGGTGTTATATGCCTACATTACTGCATTGATAACCCATAGTTTACACTCAGCAGAGTTAAAAACATCATCAAAAACTGTAATCATCCCCAAGAGAGCCAGATGGCATTTTCTGAAATGAGTTTAATCATCCCAACTGAAGTACCAAAATTGATGTTCAGAGGAATATGTGTAACAAACAAGGAGACATTAACAAGAATGTGGTCAGTTGAACCAAGTGGTGGTGAGATTGTCTAGCTCTAGCATGAAAGACAGGTGATTAACGGATCCAGAGTATAAAGAGTGTGGTCATGACCTGGAAAATGAGTAGGGTGAAGGCACATGTGAACTGATTCCCTTTGGGCATATGCACTAAGTCTTCCCCATACTGTTTTATTTTCATGTGAATAGATGTTTAACCAATCGATATTTGGACACATTGGGCATTCAGATAATTAATCATTGACTGAAAAATTCCTGATTTCTAGTATTAAATGGCATTTATAAATAAGTATCATTTGGTCAGCCACTTTTTCCTGTAGTCTGGAGTTGTTAGATATTTTTGCTGTAAAGGTAAGTCACATCATTAGAATTACATGTCTCTGTTTCAGTAAAAATATACTTGTCTTGTGATTTACATAAACGTACATTTTTTAAGGTATAATTGTATTGTGATTTACATAAAATTAAGTGTTTTTAGAGTATGAGGAAACATTCAGTGTTATACCTTGTGTATACTATATTTCCAATAACCTATGCATGCCTTCTTCTGTTATGTAGAAAAGCAAAGTAGCCTCAGCCAAAGCCTTCCACAAGCCAAAGGTCCAGCGTATGAGCACTGTTGACCTCGGCTTTTTAGGTCTTAGTTCAACCCAGGATAACCAGGTAATTCATATGAACCTTAAGATTATCTGTGAGTTAATGAAATACCTATTCATTCTTTTCTTCATATTTGCATTTGTCATATTTGAATTGTCATATTAATTGTTTGCATTAGCATGCTAGCACACCAAATGATATTTTTGAAGCAAAAGTTTATGTTGAAATTATAATGCAGATTTGGAATGCACATCAGATTATAAAATTTGTTTGAATGATTATTTTTCATATTTCCGCATATGTATGCAAAAGAGAAGTTTTCTTTGTATATTCACGAATATATGCTGGTTGATAATTAAGTTCACTGCTGTTGTAATGCAGCACGTGCACAGTTTTGAATTTCACTTTTTTTATGTTTTTATGTACAAGGTTCTAGTCACAGACAAAAGTCCACATCAAGACTGGGCCCTAATTGAAATATAGAGAGAATTATGAAATGGAAAAAAAAAAGATAAAGGAAAGTATTTACAATTTTTTGAGAAAGCGAAAAACCTGTCTTTTGAAATTTGTATGATAAGAGAGAGAGAACAGGACCAATACAAACAGCTAGTAAGCTGATGTCAGTGTACAATACTTTTAAGACCTAACTCTTATTTCACATCCTCTTTGTAGCACCTATCACCTGATGAAGGTACAGAAATGTTTTAGAAATTATCATCATCATCAAACCACAAAACCCTTTTCATGGGGTTCCTGGAGATTTGAGGTTCCACTCCTGTCAGAAGCAGGGAATTGATTGGCTCCTTTGGAGTGAGAAGCTCACAGATGAGATTTTGCTATTTCTCATCCCTTGAGGATGATACAGTCTCAACAAAGGTGACTTTCCACTCTCAGATCTGATTCTTACATGGACCCTAAACTTTGGCAGATATACCATAATACTTTTAACTCATTAAAGTATCCATTATGATATGGACAGCATAATCTAGACCTAGTTTTTACTGTCCATGTGGTAAACAGGATGTAGCTTCTCAAGGCTAGCGAACTTTACTTTTCTGCTCCAGGATGAATCTCAAATAGACAACTAAGAGTAGTCACCAAGAATGATGGTCTTATACAGCAAGCAAGGTGAAAAGTTTTAAAGAAATACATCTGTTCAAATGAAATAAACTTATATCAAGGTTTTCATGCATTAGGTGTTTTCTTTGGAACATTACTCACTTATAGTAGGGATATCGTATATCTAGCAGCATGGTGCTTGAGGTTAGCTGAACATGATTTGCCACCTCGTTACCCCATGTTATTGAGAAAGGGGAGATATGACTTTTGCTCATTTTCCTTATCTTAGTGATATTTTTGTTTAATTTGTTCAGGGTGATAGTTTTTTGCTTCCAGTAATTAACCATGGGTCCAAAAAAGTTGTCCCGGGAGACAATGCCCTGCATTCTTGCTTGGAAGCAAGAAAATTTGTCCGCAAGTGAGATTTCAAGACGTAATGGTAGGGCTGAGTTTGCCATCAGGACATTAGTTTGGCCTTCCTTCTGATGTCATTCTTTCCCAGAAAGCTGAACATGGTTGACCGAGGAAGACTAGTAAGGTGATTGATAACCTGATAGGGATGGTATTCTCTCTCTCTCTCTCTCTCTCTCTCTCTGTTCCCTGCACCTCATTACCTTACTTTTCCTAAAGTTAGCTTTCATTTTTCAACATATTCTTCTCACACATTCTCCTGATTTTTGATGCCAGGTTCTGGAGTTTCTTTCTTGAGTCTGTCTCCAAAGCTATGTCATCTGCAAACGTAACTGATTTGCCCTCCCACACCCAACCCACCTGCGAGTTTCGACTTGCAACATGTTATCCGGGAAATTAATCCCATCATAAGTTGAAGCCCTGGTGTAAGTAACTTTTCTGTATCGGTTACTTGTTCATCTAGTACAGCTGCTGCAAATTAAATAGATAATCTTCCCATGTTCTTCAGCCATCCTATCCATATCAGGACACACAAAGGGCAATATTTGAGAGAGTTGAGTTAAGGAGAAACTGAACAGTGACTCATCTTCAAGATATGTTTTATAAAGTATAAATCATTAGTTTTTCTAATTACATAAGTCAGGTGTTTGTCAGTTTTTAAAACTGTAAATTTTGATTCACATATCACAAGTTACTGCATGTATTACGCATTACTCAGAAAATATTTGCCTTCACTTTTCTTGTTTCATACAGCAGCTAATTTTGCATGGCTTTTTTTTTCTCTGTACTTCAACACATTGCTAGTTTCACATGTTGCCCCCTTTTTTCAGTATTTTTTCAATCAATCAAACACCATAGGTAACATACAGCACCAAATGTGTATTTTAGGGTTTTATTCATACCAGTGAGTTTGATCTTTTCAGCAGAGGTTTGGTGTTAGTTCACTTCTTTGCATCATGTCTTGAAGAAAGAATTTACACTCTTTAAACAAAGAAAATGACCTATCCTCAAATATCAGAGAGTAAGACTGAAAGCTCAAGTAATGGAACTGTTTATATCAAATGATCAGTAGAGATTAATAAACATTACTTCTATATTTTTTATGGTTTTTCTGTATATGTGTTAGATTGACATGTACTACACTGTATATTGATGTATTTCAGCAACAAAAGACAAATGGACAGGATACAAAGAAAGCTCCCCTGACAAGTAGCCACCTTTCTCCAAAATCAGTTCAATCCTATGGACGAAGCAGTGCAGGTTGGTTTCTTATGTACAGTTTGCATAAAAATTTTAGCAACTTATACAGAATACCTAAATATCGATGCTTTTTTCTTTTATCTGATGTTGAGATTTGGTAATATTTTAGCAGAGGTAATGTCTTAAAGTTTCTTTTTTTTTTTGAAGCATATGAGTGCAAATTTTAAAGCACATTTACCTTTTCAGTGCTGTTGGACTCATTCAGTGAAAGATTTCAGTCTGAATTTTTTTTAGCTGCTTATTAACATAAACTCTGCATGCACTGGAAAATATATAGCTTTCCAGCAAGGTTGGGGGATAGTTGCATGCCTTTTATTTGAACTTATTTGATGTGAGGCAAATCTATAGCATTCAATGTGTCCCTGCCAGCTCCAACCACCCATCTCTCAGAGTGTTCTGCACTTCTGCTGCCCATGTGATTATCATTGAAACTAAGGTAAGTGCTGGATGAGTTTAACAAAAGAAAAAATTTAACATTCTCCTTTATCTGAAGAGGAGAGTGAAGTGGAAGAGTCTAGTGTTGGGGAAAGTGAGGAGGAAGGATTCTGAGACCAAGAGGCAGGCTCTATGCAGGACCAGCAGTATCAGGAAGTCGTAATGTGTTTGCATGTTTAAAATGCAGTGATTGCACTGTGGCCCAATGTGTATCCTTTTGATAAATGTGATTGCAGGAACATTATTCGTAGAACAAGGTTTTGGTTTTGATATGTTTTCAGCACTTCAAAATGATAAGAAAAATGCATTTTCCTATATGTTTTTCACAGTGGGGATGGGCCAAAAAACAAAAAGGTTAAGATATGCAGTAAGGGTGAGATTTATTAACATTTGCTTAGGATGGTCTTTTAAAAGAAAAAACAAAGATAGGAATTAGCAACTTTTTAAAGAGAACTTTTGGTACATATATTAATGAATTTGATATGATGAATAGGAGTTGGATTGCAGTGCAGAAGGAAATTATGAAACACATGGCTCCAAGTTCACTGTTTTGCAATAGCTCAGATCTAAAATCCGAGATTCTGTGTTTTGAGTTGTAAAGCAGTAAGTCAGGATTGCCCTATGGAAGTAATGCCATGTGAGATAAACTTGTTTTAATTAGAAAAATTGTCCTCAGAGCCTCCTGTGACTCATGGATGGTACGTCATAATTAGAATTCTTCATCTTAAGTGTACTCCACATGGAAGTAGGGAAATGGACTCCTTGGAGCAAAGAGGCCCTCAGTGAGAGTACACTGTAAATTCCCTTAGAACACCAGTTTTGGAGAAGAATAAGAATTCTCAATATCCTCTATAATAATTCATGTGCACCACTCTGAGCTGTGCCTCATCATCCTGGTCACCCAGCTGTGAGCATTTAGGGACTCCACAGGTCTCCCTTGCCCAGCTTAAGAAGGCTTCGCTGATGATTGTTTGCTGTACCCTCTCAGTTAGGAAGGTATCATTTTGTATGAGCAGCCTTCTTCTGACCCCAGCTTGGAGTTTTCCTATGATGTTGCTTTCTAGGTCATAAAAATCTAGTACGTTCATCACTCAAGAGCTTTTTTTTTCCTGAACCCATGTTATTTCTCCTTTAAATAGTAGGTAGTAGTTGGTGGGCAGCCACTGTCCAGAGAGGTATATTACTGGTACTACCTACCCAGTTATCAGGAGGGTTAGTAATGGCTGTGTAGTGAGCCAACACTTCATTAGTTGTCAATTTACTCTCCTCTGATCCATGTAGCTGTCTTTTCTTTCTGCTTCAATACATGTGGACTGCTGGCATTCTGCCCACAAACATACAATCTCTCCTTGTCACACATAACACATGACAACACTTAACTCACACAATTCAATCTTCATAACTGTAGATTTTGCTGCAGTGAGCGATAAGCACGAGCCCTGCCTTTTTGCTGTAGTGCGTGTTAAGCACTAGCCCTGCCTTTTGGTAAAATGTTATGAGCATTAGATAGAAGTACTGGGAAGGAACCTTAGGTGAGAGTATTAGGTAGAAGTATTAGGTTGGAGCTTTCGCCAGGAACATTAGGAAGACACAATAGGTAGAAGTAGTTGGTAGGAACATTAGGTAGGAGCCTCTGGAAACAATGCTCTATACTTGCCTTCTACCAGTGGCCTTTTAAGGGTGAGACATTAAAGACTAAGAAGCTGCAATGGAGTTCACCAGTTATGGAGACTCTTTTACCATGGCCACTTGAGGGAGTTCCCAGAAGGAAGGATGATCAAGATACAGATACATTGATAGATAGCTTGTGCCAGTCAAGTACTCTTCTATTTGTAAAAAATTTTCTCCAGTCACTTGTGGGCTTTGATCACTGGGAATGCTTTCTTGTTCTTCACAACTGATTTTCAGTTATTATTTTGTGAATACTGGTTCTACATTGGCTGTTTTCTACTCCTTTGGGACGTTTCCCTCATTGAGAAAAATTTCATACATCATCAATAGTTTAATGAGGTTCTTTACACAATCTCTGAATACATTTAGTGACATATATCATGGGTTTGTGTGTAGGCTATATTCTTCATGAAGCTACTCACTTCTACTGGAATTTATTTAAGTTTTCTGAGGCATTGTTGTCCTTCCCTGGCTTTCACTTGTAGCACTTTTGGGTCTTCAAGAGTAAACATGCTCTGAAATATTGTATTCAGTTCTTAACATATGTATTACTGTATATTGTACGTTGTATAAAAAAATGGTTACATTTGATTTAACGGACTTTTGGCATTAACAGACACCCCCTTCCCCCATTAGTCTGTTAAATCAAGGGATTACTGTAGTTTTGTTTATATTATTGACTTTGTTTCATACCTCACTTGTTTCTTTCTTCTTGCTGTGATTAAGTCATTTCTGGCCCTCTTGTATCTTTCAAATGTTTTCTATATTTCTTTCAAATTGTACCCTGTTTACATCGTTGTGTTAAACAGTTCTCTTATTTTTTTCTGTCCCTTCATTATTATTGGCACTTACCTATCTACTCCCTAATTACAGATTTCACAAAATTTGGTAGAGCTTTGCTCTTTATTTAGAATTTGGTTATGGAATTTAGCTTCCCAATCTGTTTTCTAGAATTAAGCGGTAAAAACTTGAGATTTTTTTATATCATTTTTATTTTTGACTGTTGGATTAATGTCTCTTGTCTTTCTCTGCAACTCAGCTCTCTTTATTCTGGTATCATTTTTGTTGCTTTCCTCTGGACCTTCTCTATTAACTCTTTGTGCTTCTTTAAGTGTATATATGGATAGATGTATAGAAAGCTGTCCTAAACTAGATTTAGTGAATTCTTCCTTAACAAAATTTCTATATTATGGTCATTTACTTGCAGGAGAAGGGTTTAGACCCATTGAGCACCAGAACCGTGTAAAGTATGGCAACTCAGACATGTCATCTAGGGAACGTTTGCTGCCTGTTGGATTAGGTAATATTCATTTTTCTTCATTCTTAATATGATAATAACCTCCAGCAAATCATTAGGTAATTCAGAAGTAAGCAATGATTTAACTATTTCATATATTTCCTCATTTAGTGAATATCAAATCTCTTTTAACCTGCCAAATACTTCATGGTTAATGCAAATTAGCTAAGAAACAGAAATGCAATGTTTCACTTAGTGACAGAATATATGTGACTGTATTATTGCTGAATCACTGTAATAATGAGGTAGACTTTATACACTTCACAATGAATTTGAGTTCATGATCAAAATGTATGTCAGCTTTAATAGAAATGTAGGTTTGAAGAAAAATTATATTTTTCTATTTTTGTAAATTATTAAAGTGCAATTACCATATTCATTATAAATCCTTGCCTCTCTTAGGGTTAGTAAAAAGATTGTCTTCCTGCCATATCCAAAGGCCTCTTTTTTCAAGCTTCTCATTTCCAAGGAGTATGCAGTTAGGGTAGATGCCCTATTGAGATCAGACATAGCGTTAAGATTTTCACTTGAATCATTTCCTTATGAGTTGCTCCCCAGGTAGATCTTTCTGCCACCAAAACCAGTGAATTACTACTGATGCAGATATCTCCAGTTATTGAAGTGGGAGCATTTTCAAAAGATGTTTTGTCCTTAGACTGGAATTATTAGCACCAGATTCATCCAGGAAAAGATCTGACACTAGTCAGTTTTCAGGGTTAAGTAAAGCTGACAGCCCCAGAGTGGAATAAACCTTTGTGCTGGAGACTCCTTCAGCTGTTCCATACTCCTTGGCTGATACCTCAGGTTCTTCTGAACACCTTAAATGTTTTTTGCAGGACCTCAACCTTCAGCTGATGATAATTATGAGTGAATGATTAGGTTGTATGCATTTAATTCATCCATTGTGAATACCTAGGGTATAGCGGATTATAGATGAGCACATATTAGATTCACCTTCCCTTGCTGATATGAAATACACTCATGATTTTCATTCTCTTGCACAACATTGATGTCATAGGTATTTTAAATGATCTAACTTACATTGGATAAAAGATATTTTCAGTAACAAAATGATCTCTTGCTAGTAGGTAAGACACTAATAGTATACCTAATCCAAACAGCTGTAGATAAATGTGGGACCACTGAGTCAGGATGTAATAGAGATGATGATGTCGAGCTTCAGACTGGCAAAGCTGTTCTTCAGGAAGTACCCATGAAGGAAGAGACTGCTTTTGCAGAGGTCACTGTTGAGGAATCAAGCATTTATGATCCTTCAGTCATTGAAGCTGTGATTGCAAAGGAATCCAGGGTGGTGCCAGATTCACAGGGAGAAACGGTTCATTCATCACATATTCATCACCGCTCACCTCAGTCTCCACTTTCAATGATGGACCTGATGACTCTTGGTATGAGGACTTTTCAAGTTTTCTCTCTTGAATGCTGAACATGTGTTGATGATGTAAAAAATCAAGTGAAGTGTTATTGTAGAGCCTTTATATACCTGATCTAACCCAGGAAATTGAGATTGGAACAGTGATGATAGATATTACACACAAATTTCAGACTGTTAATAACCGGGCAAGTGAGGCATAGTTTAAAGGGTGGAGTATATTAATTGTTTTATAAATGTATAGGGACAAGGGAGAAAGAATGCTCCCCACATATGCCCTATGTGTCGTAAAAGGTGAGTAAAAGGTGTAGGAGTGGGGGGCTGGAAATCCTTCCCTCCTGTTCTACTTTTCCAAAAGAAGGAACATAGATGTGGGCCAAGCGAGGATTTTCCCTCTGAGGCTCAGTCATCTCTTATTGACACTATGATGCTAATGCAGGAAATGGCGAATATGTATGAAAAAAAAATTTATTTATTTATTTATAAGGACAGTGTATGAAAGGATGATTAAAGAGATTGGTGTGACAAGAAGACCACCTGTGACATGTGGAAATAGAGTGAAAGAATACTAGAGGAAGAGAAATGAGGGAAGAATTCATGGAATGGCATATGTGGGGGAGGCATGTAAGGACAGGGATAAGTGGAATCTTTTTTGCCATGGCCATTCCCTTGATGGGAATTCTCAGGGGGAACAGGCATGAGATATATATATTTATTTATACTTGATCACTGTTTCCCGCGTCAGCGAGGTAGCCCCAGGAAACAGACGAAGAAAGACCCATCCCCCCACATACACACATATATACATACATGCACATATATG
>JAYMFT010295323.1:0-10313 GCA_038088735.1 Panulirus argus | reverse complement strand
TGTGTGTGTGTGTGTGTGTGTGTGAGAGAGAGAGAGAGAGAGAGAGAGAGAGAGAGAGAGAGAGAGTGTGTGTGTGTTGACGGTGGAGAGTTTCGAGGACTGGAAACTTCAAGAGGTGGGGAGACTTCAACACCGACTAGATAGTAATCCAATACATCGCACTGACGCTAAGCGACCACAAGTCTTCACTCCTCTCTCTATCTATCTTACTCTCTATCTTTTACTCTCTTCTTTACTCTTTGTGATTTCCTGCCTTTGTAATGAATCATCCACGTTCCTGATTCTTATAAATTCTATCTCTTTCTTATCATGTTATTATGTGTCTTTTTTTATTATCATTTATTTTTCATGACTAATTCCCCCCCCCCCCTCTCTCTCTCTCTCAGGTGCATTTTTTCCTTCCTATTTCTTGGTCCGATCCTTCCTATTTCTTGCTCATTCTACTCCCCATTTGCGGATAATTATGTCTTACTGAACAACATATCAGGAAGAACTGTCTCTAAGCGCTGAGAGAGAGAGAGAGAGAGAGAGAGAGAGAGAGAGAGAGAGAGAGAGAGAGAGAGAAAGAGATAGATAGAGAGAGAGAGAGACCGCAACATGTTCATCTGACCCCGTCTCTTGTCTCGCTCGCTCAGCGTTACTCCTTTTTTTTCTGCACAAGAACATCTGCCTCTTAATTTACCAGTCTTTTATATCTAATATTTTCCTTGAATTTACACGTACAGGTTCCCTGTTACATTCTGATTATCTTTTAACTCTTCTGCTTTCGGTTCTTCTCTCTCTCTGTGCTGCCTCTTCAAGCTTCTCTTCTTCCACCTTTCTTCTTCTTCTTCTTCTAATCTTCGTGTAAAATCTTTCCCTTTCCAGCCCTCCGTATCTTCCTTATACACCAAAACAGCTTCTACACATTTATGAATTATTATCCTCTTTAAATTCCTCTTTTTTCTCGTCCGGTTTGGTTTCATCAACTCGAGGCTGCTGGCTTAGATGACACTCTCTCCCTCTCTCTCTCTCTTTCTCTCTCGTTTCCTCACCCCTCCTGCCTCCTCTCGCGTCATCACTCATCCCTCCTCATATCTCAGAAGGCGACGCTCAGATTTCTCGATGGGGTTCCAACTAGGTCGAGATTTACCTTCATAGTCTCTCTCTCTCTCTCTCTCTCTCTACCCCCTCCCTCACCCCGCCGACCATGTGGCCAATTTATGGCTTACGCCCGATAGATTTACGCCTCATATCTATCGCGGTAGCGCGGGTGGAGGTCTTTCTTTATGGGTAGTTTGCGTAGTGCCCCCGACGACGCGTACAGCCAGGCCCGGACGGACTACCTATCGTGGCAGAGTCAATTTATGGACTCACAGGGACGACGACGGTGAGTCTGTGAGATGTGTGCGCCTCAGACTTATGCGCCGTTCGCTGTCTCTCCAACACCCGAGTCATGGTCGAGTTCCAGCATGCAACAAAATGTACCAGACCCCAGAACCCAGCCTTGTGGCAGCCCTTCCTTTCCTCGCACCGCAAGCCAGCGCTGCCATTGCAACAAATGATCCGCACTCCAAATGGCGACTTCTTAACATTAACCACGGTGAAGAGAGGAGAGAGAGAGAGAGAGAGAGAGAGAGAGAGAGAGAGAGAGAGAAAAAAGATTCACTCCATAATCTCCCGTGTCACATTTAACACCGAAACTTAAAACCCCAAATTTGTAATCAAGATTTTTATTGTCTGTGTTTCTCCTTCCCTCCGGTCATCCATCCCCCGCCGTCTGCGTCTGCAGCTGTCAAAGCGATCGCAAATCCGACGGGAAAAAAATTTAAAAGGACGTTCGCGGCGGGAGCCTGAGGAGCTGACGTGATGTTTTGTTGTTTTGGTCGGATCAGCTGACCGCCCTTGTCAGCTGACGCCGCGCGCCAAATTTAAACGCGGCAGAATTTTGAGACGGACGAGGACGCTTCAGCGAATGCATCAGACCTGCCGGAGTTGAAAATCTTTTAATACCTTTGCAAAAAGAAAAAGAAAAAAAAAACGGTTTATTTTTCTAGCTTATTTACAATCCTGTGGACAGGTCTTATCTGCTTTAAGCACCAATTAGCTCTCCTTTAATGGGTTATATTAATTAGGATCGGTTATATTATGAAGGAAATTTTTTGGACTTTGTGAGAGCATAGTCACCTCCTTATGGTTCGTTGATGCTAAAAATCCAAAGTTGTTCTTTGGTCATCATTTACTGAAACGACGAAGATAAACACAAAGGACAATAGTGGTCTGTCGTCGTCTGCAAAAATGATTCACCAAAGAGGTAACAGTCGCCATGTGTGGAGTGTGGTACAGGGATTGTGGCGATCAGGGCTGTACTGGAAACGATCCAAGTCCATGAACCTGTGTGGTGGAGGTTTGTATGTGGTGGAGGTCACGTTTAGTATGGTCGTATATGGCGGGGTGTGTGTGTGTGTCTTAGGTAGGGGTTTGTGTGGTGGGGGTCGCGTTTGGTAGGGCCTTGTGTGTGTGTGTGTCTGTGGTGGGGAATGTGGTTGGGTGACCACACCGGGCTATGTGGTGCTGGGACGGGCAGGCGGCAGGAAGCCCCAGATAACAGAGATAGCGTCAGTCATCTCCCTCACAGCCTCCGTGATAAGGCATGGCCGCCCTGAATCGGTTCGCTGCTCCAGAGCCCCCTTCTGCTCACTCCCTCACCCTCTCCCTCACTCACTCTCCCTGAAGTAGGACCTCGGGACATCACTCCATGACTCCTTTCCTCTTCTTGTGCCTTTCATGACCAAGTTTAAAGAACCCACCTCCTCCTTCTCCCTTAACCCGACCTTCCTTCCCTCTTTCTTCCTCCGTCCCACCATGCTGCACCCTTCCACTTCCTCTTGGACCTGACTCTCACTTCTTCCTCCCTTCCTTGACTCTCTCACTGTAGATTGCCAGGTTGTTACTCACCCTCGCTACTATTTGGGTGAACTCCCTTGTTTTCACCTACTCCACGAGTAGACTCCCTTCTCCTTATCTTCTTTTAGAGGACTCCTTCAATCATCTCCTTCTCTGAGTACAGGTCTTTTTCTCCCTTTTCGTCCTCCCTCCGCCAGTCTCTCTCTCCCTCTCTCTATCTCTCTCCCTCACTCTTCATTTGTTTCTCATCAATCGCATCTAAACATCTCTCTCACATTAGCAGCCTCCCCACAGTAATCTCCCAGAAGCCATAAGAACGCCGGCCGGGAGTTAGAGACTCAGGACAAGAGCTCAACGCGTTCTGGCAAAGCTGGACTGATACCAAATCCGTATCGACAATAATTCCCGTTTGTTTTTCAACGATAACTCATGTCGTGCGCTGGAGATGTGGACAGCCGCGAACAGTCTCATTGCTCTGTCTTACTTGAGTGTGATACGTGAGTGGACAAAGGCTGTGGAATGGATGTACAGTGCGCATGGAATGGGCGCGTTGTTGTGGATGTGGAATGACTGTGTGTAGTGGGACGGGATGGGTGTGTCGTGGGTGCGTCGTGGGATGGGTTTGGTCAGGTAGTTGTAAGCAGTTCAAATGACTCAGGAAAAGGGGTGAAGGGAAAGGAGGCGGAAGGAGTGAAGGACATGAGGGAAGGGAGGGGGGTGGCAGCACTGAAGGGAAATCACTGCCAGGGACCGAGTAGAGGGGGGACGGGGGAGTGAGAGGGATGGAAGGGGGGATGATACTGAAGGATGGAGTCAAACACTCGACTGATGAGTGGGAGAGTGAGGAGATCGTGGGAAAAGAAACAGGAAAGAAAAATGAAGAAAGGGAAAATGGAGTGAGGGCAGCACGTGATAGGAGATAGGAGAGTGAAAGGCATTGGGAGAGGTTGTAGACAGGGAGGGAAGAGGGCCAGAGGGAGAGGCAGGGAGGAGTGAAAGGCTAGAGGAAAGGAGGATAGAGAGGCAGAGTGAGAGGTTATAAGTAGGGAGGAGTGAGAGCAGAAGGTAAGCCATACCCGCTCGGCCTTCAGGGAGTCAGATACAACGTCCCTTCGCTGGCTTCATTATTATTCCAAATTGATTTATTGCTTCATCATATAACCACTAATTAAGCCCTGCATATCCCACCATCGCCTCTAATACCTCGGCGATTAAACTAATTTCCATATTTTTCTCAGTGGCAACAGTTTTGGGGTCCCACCTTGGACCGCATCGCCTGGAAAAGGCGAGAGTTCCAGCACTCCTTCCAGTAGGTAACACCAACATTTGGCCCTCACCACCACCACCACCACCACCGCTACCAATGTCGCTGTCTTGTCCCCCCCCCCCGCAACAGACACGACCAGCTGGGTTTGGCAATTCCATTAAAGTCGAAAACCCGCAATAAATACGAACACAATCAAGCCGTCACATCTGACACGGAGTAATCTACCGGTAGAAAACGATAGCTTCTACATCATGCCCGGGCATCGCCTTCGATTCCCCTCCTCCCCACTCCCTCTCTGCAGCTGGTACCAGGTGGTAGCAGCAAGAGACTCCCCTACCTTGCCCTAGGTGGCGTACCGGCCCGCCTTAAATATTACGGTGAATGTAGAAAATAAACGCCTTTGGGGCGGCAAGCGAGCTAGAGAGAGAGAGAGAGAGAGAGAGAGAGAGAGAGAGAGAGAGAGAGAGAGAGAGAGAGAGAGAGAGAGGAGGTTGTGGGTAACCAGCAAAAATGTTTTCTCACATTGAGCGATGCTTTCACACCACGGCTTTACCCCCCACCCCCACCCCCCCCATCACACTAGGAGCTGGCTTGGCCGTGTACACAGCTAGCCTGGGTGTTCAGGGTGACGAGACAAGACTCCAAGAGGCTGTCAGCACCGTCTGACACGGGAGACACCGGCACTGTCTCTCTCTCTCTCTCTCTCTTTCTCTGGTGCGTGAGACGTCGGTCACTCTCTCTCCCCGCCTCGGGAGGGGACAAAATGGGGTCCTCGCAGACAAGGAAAAGCGTCTCTGGCAGCCGTGGACTCTCCCTTTGCAAAGAGAAAAGGCTGGATCTCTCCTGCAGTATTTGAGGACCCGCGCTCACGCTCTTGCGACGCCAAAAACAAACGTTGGTTACCACATTACTCGACCACCACCACCCCCCATCCCTCCCCCCCCCCCCTACAAGACTCGTCTTTATCTATACAATCTCTTTCTCACACCTCGCCACTCAACACAAGATACAAGCTTTCATCTGTCTCTCAGCTTGTGTTGCTATCACAGATCACAAGGAGTGTTCTTGCAAGTGATACACGAATCTGTACTTTGTATTTCATGATTCTAACAGTTTGTCTCTGGTGTAGGAAATCTCATTTACTTCATCAGGTTTTGGGCCCTGACGCATAATGTTCACAGAAATATCTAATGTCATTATCAAGTTCCTAATCCAAGTGGGGGAAAAAAAAAATGTGATTCAATGAATATGAAGATTGGCATAAGTTTATTCTCAAGTTTTGTTCTGCCAGAATAAATCTACAGTTATGTTCTGCTGAAGTCCTTTATCGGCAATTGTATTTATATATCTCATTATCTCAACTATTAAGCTAAACTGGATTACATAGATTTAGATAACTTATGACTAGCTACTGGTGATGATATGTAGATAGAAAAAGGAGTAGACGGGAGTCCGATAGAGCGGTTGGATTGCTACCGTGTGAAAGTAAATGGGATACATATTTACCACTAGGGTTTGTTTGAACTGTTAGCGGACTCATCAAAGCTTGTGACTGTGTGTGTGTTGAGTCAAACTGGTCACTCAGTAGTAAGTCTACGTGAGCGTTTACACCCCCCCTTCCCCCTTTGCACGACCGCGCGACCTTTGTGGACGACTACACGACCATTTAGCACGACGTCGCTATCTTCAGGTACGATAGGACGACCTTTAAAAACGACTATATGGCCGTTGAATACGTAGTTACGTCCAGGGAGCACGACTGTACGACTGTTCGACGGTACGACCTTTGAGCACGACGGTACGACCCTTGGATATGACGACTGCGCCTCATTCCTGGCGGTGTGGACAAGTCGGTCGGCCGCTGAAGCTGGTCGACTCAAATAAAGATAAAAAGAAATAAAAGAGAAAAAAATCTCTTGCAAAACAGTGACCTCAAGGCTCTCCAGGTCACACCACAGTGACCACAACACTGGCTTTCACTGCCCCGACCTGCTGTGACGTCATTTGTCTTGCAGACGAGGTCAGAGGGCTAGAAGAGGAGGGAGGTCGAGCGAGACACACACACACACACACAGACGGAGGCCAGTCAGCCGCCATTATCATTGCTATGAATGACGTCACTCCCCAGGTATAACCAACGCTCACAAAAAAAAACTTTTTATAGAAATTACTGCACCAAAACACCAAAAACAAACAAAAAAAAGACATACAACAAATACGAAAGATAAAACTACAACAAAATCAGATAAAAACGAGAATGTTTAGGCCATATTATGGAGATAAGAAGATACAAGAAGTCCGAAATGGAACCGCAGTCTCTTCTTATTTATAACTCCTCCCCCCCCCCCTCGTCCCCTTCCCCTCCCTTTCACGAACACCCGCCGTGACGTCATTACTCAAGCGAGAGTCTATATAATGTCGATGCAATTGGGTTGTCTGTTATTGTCATGATTTGCATTCAGGGGTCTTCTTCCCTCCCAAAGGAGGGAAGGGGAGGGGGGGGGGGATGACCGTACGTACGTACACCACCTCCGGGAGAAAATTGGATCTACTGCCGGACCGTCGTCGGTCCGTAGTGGTCAACACTCCGCCCTGGACGAGAGAGAGAGAGAGAGAGAGAGAAATGTGTGTGTGTGTGTGTGTGTGTGTGCTTGTAAAAAAAAAAAGGCCTACAGACCATAAGAATGTAGTTCTACCGGCGATACAAGACACCGGTAGATACACGACCACTGCACAGGCCATCAGCAGCAGGTATATATCAACAAGACCTCGAGAGCGCCGACTAAAGAATGAGAACCTCCTGGAAATGACCGGGTTCGAACACGGGCTTCGGCGAACTGCCCCGCCGCCGCGCGCGGAGCCACAAGACAAGTGTCGCAAGAAGAAGAAGAAGAAGTAGAGAGAGAGAGAGAGAGAGAGAGAGAGAGAGAGAGAGAGAGAGAGAGAATGGGAGGAAAAATTGCCTCACTCGATGAAAAAAAAGAGAGAAACAAGTACGTACGTAAATCCCCGCGTTTGGTAATGACAGGAGGACCTTGTCGGCGAAACGGAGAGGGAGGGACACTCCCTCCCTCCCTCCCTCCCTCCTCCGCCCTTCGGAAATGGATACGACGATGTAACACTGTGTACCTCTTAGGCGGACATCCATTAGCGGGCGAACCCGGCTATAATCTGGGGGTCGGAAATTGTCGCCCGCCTATGGGGAGGGGGGGGGGCGGAAGGATGGTGGGGTGTGGGGGGGGGTATTCGTAGGAATAACTTAGGAGACCAAAAAAAAGAAATACCTACAGAAACCCCCGGAGATTGTCGGGGCGGACTGCGTTACCCGGGCGCGTCCCACGCAACTCGGTAATAACGCCAAGAGACCGGGTGATTCCTCACAAGGCCTTCCGCTGTCGCCCGCCCTGTTTCTCCTGGACACTGCGACAGTCCGATAACCAGATAAATGGTAGTTCAAGTAGCTCTTTTTTCTTTCTTTAAATTGCTGGGGTTGTAAGTGATAAGGTATTGATTCCTCTGAGTGTTTCCCGGGTGACGAGTTGGATGATTGTACGGGGAGAAGGGTCAAGAGCATGAGACTGGGGAGAGAGTGGTTGTGTTCATGAAGTGCAAAGGGGAGAATATATATATATATATATATATATATATATATATAAGAAAAATATTTTTAAAAGATGGGGAGTTTTGAGATAAAAAGGAAGACTAATGAATAATGTGATGATAGTGAGTGAGGATGATGATAGTGATGATGAGGATGATGATGAGAATAATGAAGACATTTGTGACGAAAATGGTGATGATCAAGTTGTCAGAAACGATGATGACCAACGACAGTGCTGGATGCTATCACCATAATGAAGGTGAAGATGGTAATGATGACGATGATCTCCCTCTCCTCCTCCCTTCTCCCTCGCTCCCCATCACCCTAGGTCATTACAGTGGGTGCCAGGCTCTCCTCCCCCTAACCCCCCCAGAAGACTGACTCTCTCTCTCTCTCTCTCTCTCTCTCCCCTTTCCCTCTCACACCAACCAACCGAACCACCCCCCCTCCCACCTTGCAGACCCACAGGTGCGCTAATTAATATTCTGTCCGGCTCACCTGTGAAGACAAATGGCCACATCTTCGTTTCCTTCAAGCACAGGAGCGCCGGGGAAGCGGCGGCCTCACTCCTGACGCAGAAGAAAAGAAGAAAGTATTTAAGCATTGCTTGTGGGGAATTACTGACCAGCAGCGGGCGATTGGTGCGGTGTTAAAGGCTCGAACAGATGATAAACTGAACAAATGAAGAAAATATTATAGGCATTATGAATTTCATCTAAATATTTGGAGAACAGTGATGGAACACTTGTCTGGAGGATTAAACCACAATAAGAAACTGAATAGATAAAGATAAACGTGGCTATATTCTGTATCTTATCATAATTCATTTTGCTTTATAAACTCGAACAACTAAACCTTAGATTTTTACTAATATATATATATATATATATATATATATATATATATATATATATATATATGTGTGTGTGTGTGTGTGTGATTTTTTTCACACGTTGATTATAATGAACGTGAATACGAGAAAGATATTTCGACTTTGAGCCATATTTTATTGAACAAGAGTAGCCGGGCAGCCTGGGTAGAGGCAGCGGTGGTAGCAGCAGCAGCAGCAGCAGGAGCACCATAACCAGCAGTGGCAGCTGGAGGGCAGCAGCAGAAGGAGCTGCAGAAGCAGGACGAGGGGCAGCGGCAGCAACAGCAGGAATAACAGGGAGAGCAACAGCAGCACCAGCAGGAGCAACAGAATGTGACGAGAGACAGAGGAAACAGGAGACGACAGCAGAAGTGACGTTACAGTAAGTAACAGCATAAGGTCAGTGGCAGCAGAAGTGGCAACAGCAACCCTAGTTTGGCCAGCAGGAGGAGAGAGTGGAGAGGGAACAGCAGGAGGAGGAGGAGGAGGAGGAGGAGGGAGAGCAGGATAAGCAGCAGGAGCAGCGGGGGGAGGGGCAGCAAGAGGCAGGTAGACAGGCCACACCCCGGGAGATGGGCGGGGCGCTCCAAGCATCCGCGGGGAACCTTCTCCTCTCTCTCTCTCTCTCTCTCTCACCACCGCCTTATTCACTCCCTCCCTCCCTTTCCCCACTCTCCACGCTCACCCATGTATCTCGAGACGCCGTTCCGTTCCACTCGCAGGGAAGGATGTAGGTGGCGGTGGTGGTGGTGGTGGTGGTGGTGGTGGTGTGACGGCAGGAGATGCGGGGAGGCTGAGGACAGATGATTGGCCTGGGGTCCGACAAGGGGAGGTCCTGTGTATCCCCGGGTCGGAGATGAAGTATACCCACCGCGTCAAGATCTCCTCAAGACTCCCTCGGCTCTATCATTATCCGCCCACATCTCCTGCTCCTGCCAAGACACGGCTCTTTTTTTTCTCTCTCTCTCTCTCTCTCTCTGCATCCTCGTCGTCTCCAGGTCTCGCAGGAGAATGGAGCAAGACAGGAATTCCGCACCGTCTCCAGATTCTGCGGGAGACCTGAGTAGAAGGACGAATCTCTCATCACCAATCTCTTTCTCTATTTGAGACCTTTTCTTCGCCTTTTTCTCTTTCTGTTTATTCATCTATTTATTCATTTATCTATCTTCTTATCATTCACTTTATCCACATATCTCTTTGCCCCGTCTATGTATCTATGCATCTATCTCTTCAGCTATCTACGAATGGCTATCAGTCTTCCCTAGCAACATGAGCTTTAATTCTGTGGTTCTCTTTTCTTTTCCGTGTAGCTGAGATACTTGCCGGAGGGAGAAAGATAATCATATCTGTCTCCTTCCCTACGGAGAGACATTGTTTTATCTTTCCCTCCCACGAAGGAAGGGAGACTTTATGCTTCTCTTACATTTTTCCTTTCTTTCTCTTCTCCCATTGCAACAGCTACAATCAGACGTCACTTCTTTATTCCTATTCAGGTTGCACTCGGCAGACATAGGAACAAAACCTTTTTTCCGAACACGAGATATAAATTCTAAACATATTATATAAAGCGCTTACGAAATTCTGAGTATTGCTACTCGATACCGCAATCAGTAATATATATATATATATACATATATATATATATATATATATATATATATATATATATATATATATATATATATATA
>JAYMFT010295312.1:0-10313 GCA_038088735.1 Panulirus argus | reverse complement strand
GGGATAATATATATATATATATGTAGAGAGAGAGAGAGAGAGAGAGAGAGAGAGAGAGAGAGAGAGACCACTCGTATCCACCTTTGCACGGGTAATCAAAATGATGTGTTCTGGATGACCATGCCAGTGCGTGCGTTCTGAATATATTATATCACAGAAGAAAAGTTAAATATATCTAAAAGAAAAATCTCCGGAAACATTATAAAGATCGTGTAAAGTAAACTGTATACAAATAGTTTTACTTTTCAAAGAATTTTATCGTTGCCTCGAGATTTTCACATATTTCAAACTACAATTTTATATCGCATATCATCAGAATCTCTCCCACATTTTTTCCTTTTACCGTTGCAGTCCTTTGGTATAGACAATATTGCTTGTTTCCCATCTGGGGCCAAGATGGAATGGTTTTTACCATCACCAACCCTGGACGACTGAACATAGAGTTGGCCAACGATAAAGGCCTGGGCTTTGCAGATTGAGACAACTTTGATTGATTGCCTCCAAGCCTTGTCGAAGCTGATGACAAAGCAGGATCCAACTGAGAAAAGAAGCCACTTGAATTTGAACGGAAGATCAGACAGGATGACTGGAATGTGTAGAGGAATGAAAACATCCTATTCTGCAGCATAACCAGTCATGACCGAGGCTTAAGTGATAAATGGCATCAGTTCCCTAACAGCCAAACGTACTGAACTGCAGAGTGTTGGTGGGTCCAGATTCCTGAGAAGAATGATAGGTGCACAAATTGTGAGCTGCAGATTGTGTGGTGTTACACTCAGTGATACAAGAGAATTGAGGGATTCTCTTGGGTAATTGGCAGTCCCACTGGTGTCTGGAAGAATGTCGATTTTTTTGTATTTTTGCAGTTGGTCAGGTAACTTCCGTGGTGTAGCAGTTAGCGTTGCAGATCGTGAGAGATTCAAGAGTTGGTTTAGCTCGAGTCCGCATAGGTTCGAATCCTGGCTGTGGTAGGTGTTCCGCATTTAACTGGCAAATGTCGAGTGTTTGAGTGGAAGTGGTATGCGAAGTGAGAGTCATCGAGTAGGGTTCGGTAAAGAGAAAAGAGTTGGTGAAAATCTTATGTATAATGAAGTGTGGCAAGACGTCTGAGGTGGATAGTATTGCAGTAGAATTTCTGAAGAAAGTAGCTGACTTTGTTCTTACTTGGTTAGTTAGGATTTTTCTTGCGTGTATGGATGATATTGAGATGACTGATGATTAGCGGAATGCATTTATAGTGCCACTATATAAAGGCAAGGGGATAAAGGTGAGTATTCAAACTACAGAGGTGTAAGTTTGTTGAGTATAACTGGTAAGCTGTATGGTAGGGTATAGATTAAGATGGTAAAGGTATGTACAGGACTTCAGATTAGGGAGGAACATTGTGGTTTCAGAAGCGCTATAGGATGTGTGGATCAGGTGTTTGCTTCAAAGAATGTGTGATAAAAACTTAGAGAGACAGAAGGATTTCCTTCTGGCATTTATGGATCTGGAGAGAGCATATGACTGGGTTGATGGAGATGCTTTGTGGAAGGTCTTAAAGAATATGTGGTGTGGGAGGAAAGCTGCTAGTAGCAGTGAAAGTTTTTATCAAAGGTGTAAGACGTGTATACGAGTCAGAAGAGAGAAGAGTGAATTGTTCAAAGTGAAGGTTGTTCTGCAACAGGGGTGTGTGATATCGCCATGGTTGTTTAATCTATTTATGGATGGGATGGTGAGGGAGGTTAATGCAAGAGTCATGGAGAAAGGGGCAGTCTGTTGGGGATGAGAGGGTCTGGGAAGTGAATCAGTTGTTGTTTACTGATTATACAACACCAGCGGAAGATTGGAGTGAGAAACTGCAGAAGTTGGTGACTGAATATGGAAGAGTGTGTGGAAAGAGGAAGCTGAGAATAGATGTGAATAATAGCAAGAGTATTAAGTTAAGCAGGGTTGAGGGACAATTTAGTTGGGATGTGAGCTTGAATGAAGAAAATTGGAGGAGGTGAACTGTTTCAAATACCTGGGAGTGGACATAGCGATATTTGGAATCATGGAAGTGAGCCATACGGTGGGCGAGGGAGCGAAGGTTCTGAATGCACTGGAAAATGTATGGAAAGAGAGAAATTAGTAAGTTTGAAGGCACACTAGTCACAACAATGGTATATGGATGCGAGGCATCGGCTGTAGAAAAGGATGTGTGGGCGAGGGTGGATGTGTAGGAAATGAAATTTTTGAGGACGTTATATGGGGTAAGGTGGTTTGATAGAGTAAGTAATAAATAAGAAAGAGGTGTGGTGATAAAAAAAGAGTGTGGTTGAAAGAGCTGTGGAGGGTGTACTGAAATGGTTTGGACATATTAAGAGAATGAGTGAGGAAAGGTTGACAAAAAGGATATATGTGTCAGAAGTTGAGGGGGCAAGGAGAAGAGGGAGATCAAATTGGAGATGGAAGGATGGAGTAAAAGAGAATCTGTGTGATCAGAGCCTGAATATGTACGAGGGTAAACGGCGTGCACGGGTTAGAGTGAACTGGGGTCGACGGACTGTCAGTGACTGAACTAGGGCATACTAAGTTGCCGGGTGAAACCATGGAAAGGTATGTGGGGCTTGGTTGCGGATAGGGGGCTGTGGTTTTGGTGCATTACACTAGAATGGATGTGAGCGAATGCGGCCTTTCTTTGTTACTCGCGCTACCTCGCTAACACGGGAAACCGTTTCAGCATACCCTCTTTAGCTCTCTCAACCATACTCTTCTAATTACAACACCTCTCTCTCACCCTCATTTATAACTCGATCATCTCTCCTCACACCATATATTGTCTTCGGATATCAAGTATTTCATATCCTGTTCCGTAAATTCCTAACTAGATCTCAAGCTTCACATCCATACAACACCTTCAGGACTACTATACCTCCAGACATATCCATCTTTGCCTTCAGGTTAGTGACCTCCCTTTCCATGCATTCTTCAATGCGTCTGGGATATTCGCCCCCTCACCCACTCTATGACTCTCTTCACCTTCCATGGTACCATTCGCTGCCATATACATTCCCAGGAATTTAAAACGCTTCATATCTACCAATTTTCGCTATTCAAACTCTCATCCCAACTAGGCTGTCACTTTGCACTGCTGAACCCAATAACCTTTGTTTTCATTCACATTTCCTCCCAACTTTCTCCTTTCACAGACTCTCAAACCCAGAAACTAACTTTTACAGTTTGCACTCGAATTTGCCACCAGCAGTAAATGACTCACTTTCCAAGTATCCCTACCCGTGACAGACTGCAGACCTAAACTTCTTCCCAAAGCCCTCACATTCATATCCCTCATTGCCCCATTCTTAAACAGATTCAACAGCCATGGAGATAACATACATCCTAGCCGCAAATCCACCTTCACGTGGAACCACACATGCTCCTCTCTACCTCCTCACATGCATGCCTTACTGTCTTAACAAAAACTCTTAACCTTATCTATTTGATTTTTTCCCACATCACATGTTTGTACCACCTTTGACAAAGCATCCCCATCAGCCTTATCATATAATTTTTCTAGATCCATAAATGCCATATACAAATCCTTTTGTTTCTCAAAGCATTTCTCACACAAATTCTTTAAAGCAAAGTCCTAATCCATACATCCTCTACCTCTACAGAATCAACATTCTTCCTTCCCAGTCTGATGGTCTGTGTAAGCCATCATTCTTTAAGTCTCCAATCTACCACACAACTGACAAAGTGCCCTTAACAAACTTATGCCTCTGTAATTCGAACATCTGTCCCCCGGATTAATACAGAAGCACTATACAGGCATTCCGCCAAGCCTTAGGAACTTCATCATATCAGTATATACACTGAAAACGCTAACAAACAAGTGAACAACACAATCACCCTTTTTTCAGAAACTCATCTGCAGTACCATCCACACCAGCCGCCTTGCCATATTTCATCTTAATCAAGGTTTTCATCAACTCTTCTCTTTGCATCAAATCACTTGCCATGACTGTTTCACTTCGCAAACCTCCCCAACCCAAACACCCCACATCTGCCACCTAAACCTCAAACACGTTCAACAGTTATTCAAAGTACTCATTTCATCTCCTTTCACGTAACTCCTGCTGCAATACTTCCCCATTTGCCCCATTAATCGATGGTTCCATTTGTTCTCTTGATTTTTTTACACTTTAAAATCTTTTAACATTTTCTTATTTTCCCGAAAGTTTGGCATACTCTTTTGTTTACAGATTGCTGCTATTCTTGTTATCTTTTATACAGTATTCTTGACCTCGTTTTGCTTCATATATGTTTGGGGGAGAAACTGAAAAAGACTCGGGTTATTGTGAAAATTCTAGGAGGAAATATGATCTTTTCTAGTGTCCAATCCCATTGCTCTCCTAACATCTACATTGAGTAAAAGTTTTATTTACTTCATCACTGAAATAGGCAGGTGGAGAGACAGATGTACTATGATCTGGATCTAGTGCTTGCATTTTGCCTGCATAACCGTTGTCGAAAATTTCAGCTTGATTTTTACCGCTACAAGCAACGACTTCATCCAATTACCTGAGATGTAGCTTCTTGATGATGCGCCACCAAACTTTACTTCTTACTGAGCGTTCTTAGAGCTTTGATCTTAAAGCCCACTCTTTGTCATATACTAATAGCACAGCTGTGAACTCGCTCCAGATTTTGAGACTAATCTTAGATCCGCTTTTCTCATCACTGTTGATCTTAGCATCCAGAGCTTTTGTATTCTCATCAGCTGCCAGACCAGAGTTGTTCTCATGGATTAAATTTGCACCTTCTGCTGCATACGTGTATTCATTTTTATGAAAACTTAGTTCGTTTTCCGCAAGCCCTTCGGCTTGCCTTTCTAGTAAAACAATTTCAACATTTCTAATAAGGGAATCTTCCTCCTGTACTTACTCTTGAACTGGTTTCGGTTCTTTCCAGTGTCTTTGGTCCGAAAGTCAGTTAGTACGTTTTGTCTGCAGCATTTCCTATACCAGTATAAGAAAGGACCACTAGATGACCTGATGAGCCAACATCCCTAAAAGAACAGCATCTTAACTAAACTCCATGTGAGATCTGTAAACACAATATCTAGGTTCTAAGTCCTATATCAGAAGGTTTCAGAGTCTGGAGACGTTATACAGGTGAAAAGTTTGATACAGCAAGCTAACTAGATATTAACATACATATTTTCTGGTAAAAGGGACAAAAGAGGGTAGCATTCATGGCTAGTTTACGAACGAAAGAACATAAGTTTGTCTTGGAATATCACATCTTCGCTTCATGCATGGAAACGACAATACTGCCTTCACGATTGCTGAGGTAATGATGAGCCTTTCTGGACGTCTGTCGGGGTTAGAAATTATTCCAGGTTCAGCGAGAATGGCATAGGTAAGTGGGTCTGGAGCAGGTGAAACATGACTTTGATCAAAGAAAGTGTATCTGGCTTTCCCTCTTGGTTCTGACAAACTTTGCTTCCTGAAGAGTCCTTATGTCCACTTGGAGAGACTACAGTGAAAGAGAATGTTGTTGTGGTCGTCAGACATAAGACCACGAGAAATCTCTCTCTCTCTCTCTCTCTCTCTCTCTCTCTCTCTCTCTCTCTCTCTCTCTCTCTCTCTCTCAATGATACACAACATGATTTTAGAAGGCACAGATCATGCTTTACAAACGTCCTTGAATCTTATCATAATTCATTCAATACCCACGACGAGACTAAAGCTATGAATATATTTCTAAACTTCGAAAAGTCATTTAGCAAAGTCCCTCACGTTAATCTGATGCATAAAATTAGGGTCTGGTCGTGTAAGACACTGGATAAAACCCTGTTTACGTGAAAGGAAACAAACAGTCGTCGTCAATGGTGAATCATAAGTGTGTCACCCGCTAATGTTGGGATTCCTCAGGTGTCCGTCCCGGGGCCTGTACCTTTCATCACTCATATCAGTGGTAATGTTGTAGGGCTGAATAACATAGCGCCATTTTTAGATTGAAGAAAATAAGGTAAGACTACAAGAGAATCTAGATAAGATAGCTGAGTGGTCTAGAAAATGGCAAATGCCCTTTAACATTAATCAATCTCACTTGTCGAAAGAAGGAAACCTCAACAAGAAATTCGATTATGAACCGAAGGGCCACAAGATAAAGGAGACTCCCTGTGTGTGGGGTTTAGGTTTGTCGCTGTCTCCAACAACTTCAAATATTTCAACTAGAATCGCAACAAAGCTGCTAAGAAAGCAAATAGGCTGTTAGGATTTATAAACAGAAACTTTACGTACAAAAGCAAGGATGTGAGAATGCCACTGTACCTTACTCTATTTAGACCCCACCTCGAAAACGCAGTGGAATTTTGGGCTCCCCACCATTATAAATAAGGAAATTCTTAAACTGGAATCAGTGCAGCGAAGAGCAACTGAGTTAGTCTTTCATCCGTAAAAAAAAGAAACACATTAGGAGAGAATGCGAGAGTATAATTTGTTCTCTTTAATCAAGAGGCGGCTCCGAGGCAAGTAAATGGAATGTTTCAAAATGCATAAAGGATTCAACAATCTCTATACTGAACATTTCTTTAAGGTTGCGCCAATACTACCATCGAGAGGCAACGGACTAAAATCTAGGAGTCAACGAGTTAATCTGAATTGCACGAAACATTGCTTCACCAGCGACATTAATGATGCGTGGGATAAACTCCCAGCACGTGTTGTTCAGAGTTACACAGCTACTATCTTCAGATTTTAGCTTGATCAGCACCTGTCACTCTCTGGAATTGAATATTTCTCCTATTCAATCATCATAACGCAGTGCTATACAATGCTACCTTCTCAACCACTGAATTCGCTCTGGCCATGATGCGGACTCTGAATAACGTTGATTAACCCGTGTCACCTTTAATGGAACAAGAAGGAACTATTTTTTCATTTCTCCACGTCAGGAGTAATATAGACAGAGTAAGTCACGTGCCTGGAGCTCAAAGTTTATCCTTGTTACTGCCTTTGTAACAAAAAGTGAAGGATGTAAGTCTTTGGTGAAGGTGTGTCTGATATATTCGCATTCATTTCTTACAGAAATTTCCCTCAAGCCTGTTTTCCCTCTGGCGTGTTGCCGGAGGGAGTGGAGGATGGGGAGAGAGCCTTTGCTTTCCTGCTCTTGTCTTCTACTACTTTTACGGGGACTGCGTGTTTTTCCGTAGTGATAAGGATAGACCACCTCCCTTGGACCTAAAGTCTGTGTGCCCTATGGTATCTATGTAAGTCTTAAAACGAAGGCTGTGGCCATGGGGAAGAAGTTAGAGGAAAGTTCTACCTTCCATTCTCATAAAAGGACTTGCAGGGTTTCAGAATCTCCGACTCAGAATAGGTTGTGTTCTGCAGGATGATGTACAGGATGATCTTCGTATCATTCTGGATAAGGACTACAGTGTTAAGGTTCAAGACCAGGAGTTCTCTATTAAAGGAAAAGAGAGAAAAAAAATTATGCTTTCTTGGTTTTAAACTGGAGGATATGCTCTGGGAAAATTTGACGACATAGTCTCAAGCACTCCAAAGGAGACCACGTTTATAGTAGTAACAAAATAGCTTGTGGCAGGTCGGAAGAAATCTTAGCAAAATATAGGGAATTCACATTTAAGTTTAAAGAGAGCCAAGAGAGGAGATTAGTTGTACCAGGATTGCTCCCTAGGTCTGACGTCAGCTCCTTTACCCTCAGTAGAATGTTGGGGATTTATAGTGGAGTTGGGGATCTCCGCAAGGAAGAGGATAGAGTATTTTATATAGCTTTATGTGACCATTTTATTCACGATAGAAACTTTTATGCTAGGGACGGTCTCCATTTGAATGGAATAGAGAGAGCCAGTCTTGGAAGAATGTTAGACGAGAATATTAAGCTCTTTTTTTCGATGCGCGTTTATCAGTTAGGTACATAAAAGACGGGAATACGAAGAGATGAATTCAAATTAAGGAACATAACTGGCTTGTCGAGGAGTAGAGTATGTTTGACTGGTTTAGAAAGAAAATAATAGAGCAGGGCAGTTAATGGGAAATTCCCAGGTGGAGGCCAAATCTCAGGTGGTCTGGGATGGGCAGGAAGTATGGGGCTATGGTGGGTACTTGGGCGGGACAGGGCAATTTCGGATCACAGGCACGCACATACTAACCGAGTTTTAAACCTACATATCAATAGCCAAACCCAGGAAACTGATTTCAAAGGTGCTCCTAAACCGCAGAAGAAAATCACTTTATCAAACATAAATGCTCGGAGCACCTTTTCTACTGCTACACACATACCAGCCAACGACGAAAAGTCTCAGTCATATATCAGAATATTTTATGTTAATGCACAGAGAGTTCGTAGCAAATTTTCGAAATTAGAAACAATTGCTCTGGAGGGAATTCACGAAATGATGAACATTTCGGAATCTTGCTTAGATATTAAAAATCTCTTTCAGAGATTTTCGCGTCGAATATACGATTTCTGGGTACGTTCTGTTTAACAGTGGTAGGGAAAAAAGCAGGTGGAGCTGTCTGACTTTTCGTTATATATAAACTTAATCCTGTACTAAAAGATGTCGTAGCGTTTGATAAAACGAACTCCATTTTTGTCGCAATTAAAGGGACACTTGAAAATGAAATAAATGTAGGGTTAGTGTATAAGCCTCCTGCAGAGACAACAGAAAGCTGGAAATAAGACTTCATTATCAATTGGCAGAAATCTGTAATGTACAAGGTTCGATCAAATGGAAGATTTTAACATACCGGTACTGAAGTGGGGAAATTCCCTTACCAGTCGCACGGGGCGTGGCCTCTACCTAAATTTGCTTTACAGTGCCCTAACACAGTTAGTTGTGAAAGCTACCCGCGATGAGAACATATCAATTCAGTTCTACCTACAAATGGAGATCTCGTCCATAATGGTGAAGTGGAAGAAAAGTCTGGTACAACCGATCACCGGCAAATCACTTTTGAGGTAAATTTCATCATGGCCTATGGTGCTGGTCAACAAAATATTCGCTAAAAATAGGCCAGATTTTAGACGTGCAAAATTCAGTAGTCTTCTCATTGCTCTTGATAGGCAAACCTTGGATGATATCGTTAATGGAAACGATGGGGACGTGGCTTGGAAAACTTCTAGCAATACTCTCAAAGAAGCGTAGGGAACATAAGTGTCAATGCATATAAGACAGTCTTGTTCTAAAATGAGGCCGAAATGGTAAGGCAGTGACATAAATAAGTGCTTGATGTCTAAGAAAGAAGTACGTAAAGTCAAAGAGACTGACAACCAACAAGACTCTAACTCATATAATCTGCTTAAAGAACTAGGACATATACTTCAAAACAAACGTTAGTATGAAGCGCATATTGCTGAAAATAGCAAAAGAAACACTAAAGAGTTATATTGTTATGTCAGAAGCAAGAGACTCATTACTTAATCAACTGGGCCATTAATTATGGAAAATGGTGACTTAATTCAAGACCAGGAAAACCATGGCAAAGATTTTAAACGATTTTTTTGCATATGTATCTATAGTTGAGGATACAATTAATGTCTCGAATGCATTTCCATTACTATGAGAAGAAAACATTTTGCAACATATTGAAATAAAAGAGGAAGGTAGACTATCAGCACTGAATGGAGTGAGAGTAGAAAACAGCAAGCCCAGATACGTTTTATCCGAGAACACTAAATAAGGCGAAAAATGAAATCGTTAATCCCTTGGCAATTCTTTTCAGTAAGTCCCTTGCTATGGGAAATGGTCCAGAGGAATGTAAATTAGCCAAAATATCACCGATATTCAACCAAGAAAGTAAACCACTGTCCGGTAATTATCGTCCAATTAGTTTAGTAAACTAATGAAACCATCATTCGGGTTAGAACTGTAAACGATTTAAAGGACCACCACTTAATGAACGATTTTCAGCATGGTTTTCGACGGAATCGCTCTTGCTTCATAAAGTAAAGATCTGATGTCATCTATTTTCACTTTCAAAAAGCATACGTTAAAGTTCTCCGTCAAAGCTTATCAACAAATGTCAAGTTACTTGGTTTAGATGGGTTGAATTTCACTTGTTAGGAAATTGGTTGACTGGCCGCTAACAAAAAGTTGTGATTAATGGTTAGACGTAAAGAGTGGTGTGCCACAGGGTTCAGTCTTGGGACGAGTTCTTTTTTTCATATATGTTAATGATAATGATGAATTGGGACGTAAATCTACAACAGAAGCTGAAAGTCTGCAGCCTCAAACTCGCATACACAAACTAATGGATTGGGGGCAAACAAATGGCATATATATATATATATATATATATATATATATATATATATAT
>JAYMFT010295301.1:0-10313 GCA_038088735.1 Panulirus argus | reverse complement strand
TAGCGTTAATGGGATGGCCTTGATTTGGGCCGTAGCTGCCCGTGCCGTCTCAGCTAACATAAAAAAAAAAAAAAAAAGTAAGGAAGTTCAGATCTAAATGGAGTGATGTAAAGGAAGTTTAGGTCTGGCTTAGACCTAAAGTGTGGGGCAGGTAGTGACCTAACGTAACACAAACTAATGTACACAACAATGACGGTTATCCAGCAAACGTCAACCGCCTGCCTACCAGTAGTCTATATATTACGTCGTAAAGATAGGACTCTTGAGCAACAATCACGTAAGACTTTTAAGTGATTATGATGACAGTCAGTAATGACAGTTTATTGTAACTTATGATTAGAATGACACTCAGTAGTAACAGTTTACTGTCACACGTGATTATGATGACAGTCATTAGTGACAGTTGACTGTAACATTAAGCAGGAGTCTGGTGAGTGACAGATGGTCACGAACTGGCAACATAACACTGGCCACTGCCCGTTCACTCGTCCTCTTCAGAAAGGCCCGGAAGAGGCTAAGCCAATTCAGTGGCCTTTTTTTTCCATTCTTGTTCTCATGTTACTTGTTTTGCAGCATTAAGGTGAGATGGAGTGCCATTGTTCCTTATTTTATTTGTTTTGAGGGGTCATAGGGAGATTCCCCGTTTGTTTATGGGCATTATAGGTGGGATGCTGTTGTTCCTTACTGCATTTGTTTAGGGGTATTATAAATAGGATAGCGTGTGATCCTTTGTTTATTTTAAGGCATGATAGGAAAAAAATCTCCATTGTTTCTTGGTTTGTTTTAAAGGCTCATGAAGAAAAGATACAACCTTGTGTCTTAAGGGATGTGTTGACAAACGTTTTACAATTTTCTTGTTTATGTTTTAAAGACGAAGTAAAATTGTCTAGCTTCACTTCTTTTGAAACATGATGAGAAGGCGGGTTAACGTTCCTCCTGGCTTGTCTTGTTTATGGATCATTTTGGAGAGATAAGCTAACATTGTTCTTGGCTTCTCTCGTTGTGAGGCATAATGGGCAAGACGAACAATATTGGCTTCTAAATTCAGTAGTGGCGGTAGCTCTTGGCCTCACTTGTTTTTGAAGCATTATGGATGCCTCAAGTGGTATTGTTCTTGGCGTGATATGAAGCAGCATGGAGAGATGAAAGAAGCATTAAGTTCACGTGTTTTAAAGTATAATGTGCAGATATTTTGTGCAGTACTCTCACTGGATGTTTCAGTCGTCCTAATTCCTGGGAACATTAGATACTTTCTTTCCAGCTGAGTTTTCTTTTAACATCTGACATTTTGATGTAAATAGTTTTTTCCATTATAATTTACAAAATCTTGATAGGTATTGTTCTGTAGGATTTTCAAAGAATGATGAGAAAGGAGAGAGAGGAGGGCAAGAAAGGGCGGAAGGGATAGAGGGAAGATGAGAAGAGGTTACAGGGAGTTATGGACAGAGGGTGAGAAAAGGCTGAGGGAGAGTAGTTAGTGTGAAAGGGAGCGGGGCAAGGATGAAGAGATGAGGAGTGGTTAGAGGGAGATTGGCTGAGGAAGAGATGAAACTAGGGTGACGAGGGAGGGGCTGCGAGGAGGGAGGGAGGGAGGGAGGGAGGGAGATGTGGCGGATGGAGGGTACGGGTTTTAAGGTGGGGTAGATGATGAGTTGGGGGAGCCTGGGGAAGGAGGAGAGGTTGTGCTGAGGTTGATTAAGAAGCCCTGCGAATACCTTCAGCAACAGCCCTGCCCAACTCCTGCCGCTTCTCATGTGACAGTCGCACTATATGCTTGCTACTGGTTTCCTTGACCTTCCAAGTCCGTGTGAACGTCCAACGCGTCCTGAATCTTGAGGTGAAACGATTAGTAAACAGTTACCATCAGGCAAGGGTTCAAGGCGGACCCCAGCACCTGTGGTTAGAGTCTGTTTCTCTTAACTACGTAGAAGCGATTTACAGTGTTAGCTATCTTAGGTTCCGGAACTAAATTCTCAAGTCCGAACTACGGTTAATTAGCTTTTTAACAAAGTCTTGGACTTTATTATCATGCAATTAGTTATTGAAACAATACAGAATCTTTTACATGTTTACTTCACAACAAATCTACACACCTTAGTTATTGATAACGGAATATAGAGCCTTGGTTTATTACCTCTCATACATACCTCAACCACTCGTTGTTATTATCTAGAACAAGCCTGAACCTCTGGATGTTAAACACCGGAAGAATCCCATGTAATACGAGGGTCAGGATTCAGAACCAGGCCGACGCAACCCGACTTGATATCAGCAGTCCCTGGCCGCCTCCCTCCTCGCCTTCCCAAAGCATTCTTGAGCCTTTGCTCATACTTTTCTATTCCATGAAGCTGCGCATGTTTTAAATCCCGGTTTGCTGTGAACTGAATGGCTTCTGTCTGTTACTTTTCAAACCTTCTTCCAGTTACCTCCTTGTAAACCTGCTCCCCATAATGCCTAGTCACCCACTCTGCTCCCCGCATCTCCCCATCATCACCCCTACGCTCACTCACGGGACATTTGTACTCCCCTCCAAGAGTCTGGTCCCAGCCCTCCTCTCCTGACTCCCCAGCCAACCCACACAGGGACCTCTGAACCCTCTCACCAACCCCACTCCCCCAACCCGTGTGGCGCCCTCCGCACCCAGCGCGAGGAAGAACAACAGCCCCAAGGGCACTTTTGACACCTGAAATTATTAAGAGGGACTGCGGTGTTGACGTTGGCTTGTGTGAGAGGGCGTCTCGGGTGCCCGTGGGTAAGGTAGAGTGTTTTGACGGGCTGTATTGAAGAGTACGGCTGCTGGGTAGAAGTGATACGCCCCTTCCTCCTCCATGAAGTGGTGGACGTCGGGTCTGGGAGTAAGGCTGTAAATGGAGGAGAGATGAAAGGAGTAAGTAAGGGTTGCTAGTAAGAGTCATTGAGGGATAAAGGTAGGGTGAAAACGGAGGCTGGACTGAGGCTATAAGTAAGGGCTGGACGTAGGATGTAAGTGAGGGCTGGGCGTAGGGTGTAAGTGAGAGATGGGTCCAGGGTGTTAGTAAGGGCTGGGCATAGAGTGTAAGTGAGGGCTGGACGTAGGATGTAAGGTATTAGTCATAATTAAGTCCTCCCAGTTATGTTATATCTCAACTGTGTATTTTCGGGCGAATGGATGCCGAAATTGAATAAACCGTTCATTATTATTTTTACTATTATTATTATTATTATTATTAATATTATTATTATTATTATTACGGTTATCATTATTATTGTTTATTGTTATTATTTTGACAGTTATATTCTTATGATTATTATTATTATCATAATCGTGATAATTACTATTATTATTATTATTATTATTATTATTATTATTATTATTATTATTATTATTATTCAGAAGCTAGACGTAGGGTGTAATTAAGGGCTGGAGGTAAGGTGTAAGTAAAGACTGTATTTAGGGTGTAAGTAAGGGCTGGACATAGACAGTAAGGGCTGGACGTAGGTTGTAAGTAAGGGCTGGACGTAGAATGTAAGTAAGGGCTGGAGGTAGGGTGTAAGTAAGGGCTGGACGTAAGATGTATGGGCTGGACGTTGGATGTAAGAAAGGGCTGGACGCATGGTGTAAGTACGGGATGGACGTAGGGTGTAAGTAAGGGTCGGAAGTAGAGTGTAAGTGAAGACTGAACGAAGATTGTAAGTAAGGGCTAGACGTAGAGTGTAAATAATGGTTGGACGTAGATTGTAAGTAAAGGCTGGACGTAGGATATAAGTAAAGGCTGGTGTAGGATGTAAGTAAGGGATGGACGTAGGGTGTAAGTAAGGGATGGACGTAGGGTGTAAGTAATGGCTGGACGTAGGAAGTAAGTAAGGGCGGGACGTAGGGTGTAGGTTAGGGCTGGAAGTAGGCTGTAAGTAAGGACTGGACGTTGGATGTAAGTAAAGGATGGGCGTAGGGTGTAAGTAAGGGCTGGTCGTAAGATGTAAGTAAGGGCTGGGCGTAGGGTGTAATTAGGGCTGGACGAAGGGTCTAAGTAAGGGCTGGACGTTGGATGTAAGGGCAGGACGTAGAATGTAAGTAAAGGTTGGACATAGGGTGTAAGTAAGAGCAGGAAGTAAGCTGTAAGTAAGGGCTGGACGTTGGATGTAAGTAATGGCTGGACGTAGGATATAAGTAAGGGCTGGGTGTAGGATATAAGTAAGGGCTGGGCTTAGGGTGTAAGTAAGGGCTGGACGTTGGATGTAAGGGCTGGACGTAGGGTGTAAGTAAGGGCTGGGAGTAGAGTGTAAGTAATGGCTAGACATAGATTGTAAATAAGGGCTGGACGTAGGGTGTAAGCAAGGGCTGGAAGTAGGGTGTACGTAAGAGCTAGTCGTAGGGTGTGAGGGCTGGACGAAGGATGTAAGTAAGGGCTGGATATAGGGTTTAAGTAAGGGTTGGACGTAGGATATAAGTAAGGGCTGAAAGTAGGCTGGAAGTAAGGGCTGGACGTTGGATGTAAGTAAGGGCTGGACGTAGAATGTTAGTAAGGGCTGGATGTAGGGTGTAAGGGCTGGAAGTAGGATGTATGTAATGGCTGAACGTAAGATGTAAGTAAGGGCTGGACGTAGGTTGTAAGGAAAGGCTGAAAATAGGCCCTAAGTTAGGGCTAGATATTGGATGTACGTAAGGGCTGGACGTGGGATGTAAGGGCTGAACGTAGGATGTAAGTGAGGGCTGGACGTAGGATGTAAGTAAGGGCTGGGCTTAGGATGTAAGGGCTGGACGTTGGATGTAAGTAAGGGCTAGACGTAGAGTGTAAGTAATGGCTAGACGTAAATTGAATGTAAGTGCTGGACGTAGAGTGTAAGTAAGGACTGGAAGTAGGGTGTAAGTAAGGGCTAGTCGTAGGGTGTATGTAAGAGCTGGACTTAGGGTGTAAGTAAGGGCTGGATATAGGGTGTAAGTAAGGGTTGGACGTAGGATATAAGTAAAGGCTGGTGTAGTATGTAAGTAAGGGCTGGACGTAGGGTGTAAGTGAGGGCTGGACGTACGATGTAAGTAAGGGCTGGACTTACAGTGTACGTAAGGGCTGGAAGTAGGCTGTAAATAAGGGATGGACGTTGGATGGGACTTAGGGTGTAGGTAAGGGCTGGAAGTAGGCCGTAAATAAGGGATGGACGTTGGATGTAAGTAAGGGCTGGACGTAGGATGTATGTAAGGGCTGGACGTATGATGTAAGTAAAGGCTGGACGTAGGGTGCAAGTAAGGGCTGGATGTATGATGTAAGGGCTGGACGTATGATGTAAGGGCTGGACGTAGGGTGTAAGGGCTGGAAGTATGCTGTAAGTAAGGGCTGGACGTTGAATGTAAGTAAGGGCTGGACATAGAACGATATTAAGGGCTAGACGTAGGGTGTACGTAAGACCTGGACGTAGGATGTAAGTAAGGGCTGGACGTAGGATGTAAGTAAGGGCTGGACGTTGGATGTAAGTAATGGCTGGACGTTGGGTGTAAGTAAGGGCTGAGAGTAGAGTGTAAGTAATGGCTGGAAGTAGATTGTAAGTAAGGGCTGGACGTAGGGTGTAGGTAAGGGCTGTAAGTAGGGTATAAGTAAGGGCTAGTCGTAGGGTGTAAGTACGAGCTGAACGCAGGGTATAAGTAAGGGCTGGATATAGGGTGTAAGTAAGGGTTGGACGTAGGGTGTAAGAAATGGCTGGTGTAGTATGTAAGTAAGGGCTGGACGTAGGGTGTAAGTGAGGGCTGGGCTTAGGATGTAAGTAAGGATTGGACGTTGGATATAAGTAAGTACTGGGCGTAGGATGTAAGTAATGGCTGTGAGTATAGTGTAAGTAATGGCTTTATGTAGATTGTAAGTAAGGGCTGGACGTAGGGTGTAAGTAAGGACTGGAAGTAGGGTATAAGTAAGGGCTAGTCGTAGGGTGTAAGTAAGAGCTGGACGTAGGGTGTAAGTAAGGGCTGGATATAGGGTGTAAGTAAGGGTTGGATGTAGGATGTAAGTAAAAGCTGGTGTAGTTTATAAGTAAGGGCTGGTTGTAGGGTGTAAATGAGGGCTAGACGTATCATGTACGTAAGGACTGGACTTACAGTATAGGTAAGGGCAGGAAGTAGGCTGTAAGTAAGGGATGGACGTTGGATGGGACTTAGGGTGTAGTAAAGGGCTGGAAGTAGGCTGTAAGTAAGGGATGGACGTTGAGTGTAAGTAGGGACTGGACGTTGAATGTTAGTAAGGGCTGGACTTAGGGTGTACATAAGGGCAGGACGTAGGATGTAAGTAAGGGCTGGACGTAAGTTGTAAGTAAGGGCTGGAAGTAGGCCCAAAGTTAGGGCTAGACGTTACATGTAAATAAAGGCTGGACGTTGGATGTAAGTAAGGGCTGGACGTATGATGTAAGTAAGGGCTGGACGTACGGTGTAAGTAAGGGCTGGACGTAGGGTATAAGTAAGGGCTGGGAGAAGAGTGTAAGTAATGCCTGGACGTAGATTGTAAGTAAGGGCTGGACGTAGGGTGTAAGTAGGGGCTGGAAGTAAGGTGTAACTAAGGGCTAGTCGTAGGATGTAAGTAAGGGCTGGACGTAGGGCGTAAGTAAGGGCTAGACATAGGGTGTAAGTAAGGGTTGGACGTAGGATGTAAGTAAAGGCTGGTGTAGGATGTAAGTAAGGGCAAGACGTAGGGTGTAAGTGAAGGATGGACGTATGATTTAAGTAAGAGCTGGACTTAAGGTGTCGGTAAGGGCTGGAAGTAAGGGATGGACGTTGGATGTAAGTCTGGGCTGGACGTATGATGTAAGTAAGGGCTGGACGTCGGGTGTAAGGGTTGGAAGTAGTGCTGTAAGTAAGGGCTGGACGTTGGATGTAAGTAAGGGCTGGACATAGAATGTTAGTAAGGGCTGGACGTAGGTGTGCGTAATGGCTGGACGTTGGATTTAAGTAAGGGCTGGACGTTGGATGTAAGTAAGGTTTGGACGTAGAATGTTAGTAAGGGCTGGACATTGGATGTAAGTAAGGGCTGGACGTAGAATGTAAGTAAGGGCTTGAAGTAGGCCCTAAATTAGGGCTAGACGTTAGATGTAAGTAAGGGCCGGACGTTGGATGTAAGGGCTGGACGTAGGATGTAAGAAAGGGCTGGACGTAGGATGTAAGTAAGGGCTGGCCGTTGGTATAAGTAGGGGTTGGACGTATGGTGTAAGTAAGGGCTGGAAATAGGGTGTAAGTAAGGCTTAGACGTAGGATGTAAGTAAGGGCTGGGCGTAGGGTGTAAGTATGGGCTGGATAAAAGGTGTAAGTAAGGGTTGGATGTAGGATGTAAGTAAATGCTGGTGTAGGATGTAAGTAAGGGCTGGACGTAGGGTGTAAGTGAGGGATGGACGTATGATTTAAGTAAGGGCTGGACTTGGGTGTAGGTGAGGACTGGAAGTAAGGGATGGACGTAGGATGTAAGTAAGGGCTAGATGGTTGTTTTAAGTAAGGGCTGGACGTAGGGTGTAAGGGCTGGAAGTAGGCAGTATGTAAGGGCTGGACGTTGTATGTAAGTAAGGGCTGGACGTTGAATGTTAATAAGGGCTGGACGTTGTATTTAAGTAAGGTCTGGACGTTGGATGTAAGTAAGGGCTGGACGTAGAATGTTAGTAAGGGCTGGACGTAGGGTGTACATAAGGGCTGGAAGTTGGATGTAAAAAGGGCTGGACGTGCAATGTAAGTAAGGGCTTGAAGTAGGCCCTTAGGACTAGACGTTAGATGTAAGTAAGAGCTGGACGTTGGATGTAAGTAAGGGCTGGACATAGGATGTAAGGGCTGGATGTAGGATGTAAGTAAGGGCTGGCCATTAGATGTAAGTAGGGGTTGGACGTACGGTGTGAGTAAGGACTCGACGTAGGGTGTAAGTAAGGGCTGGGAGTAGAGTGCAATTGCTGGACGTAGATTGTAAGTAAGGGCTGGACGTAGGATGTAAGTAAGGGCTGGACGTAGGGTGTAAGTATGGGCTGAATAAAGGATGTAAGTAAGGGTTGGACGTAGGATGTAAGTAAAGGCTGGTGTATGATGTAGGTAAGGGATGGACATAGAGTGTAAGTAAGGGCTGGACATAGGGTGTAAGAACTGGACGTAGGGTGTAAGTATGGGCTGGACGTAGGGTGTGAGTAAGGATTGGACGTAGGATGTAAGTGAGGGCTGGACGTAGGAGGAAAGTAAGGGTAGGACGTAAGTTGTAAGGGCAGGAATAGGGTGTAAGTAAGGGCTGCACATAAGAGTGTGAGTAAGGGCTGGGCGTAGGGTGTGAAGGCTGGACGTAGGGTGTAAGTAAGGATTGGACGTAGTGTGTAAGTAAGGGCTGGGCGTAGGATGTAAGTGAGGGCTGGACGTACGGTGTAAGTAAGAGATAGACAGACAGTCTGTGCCTGATGGACCCAGCGAGAGGAATCTTGCAGTCGCTTCCTGCCTGTGTTTTCATATATACATAGATTCGAGGATGTGTATAATGTGTACTTCTGAAGGTATCCTTCAGGATGTTTTGTGTCTCTACTCTTCCATTAAGGGACATCCTGCATAGAGGATCGAGAACACGCTGAACGTGACCCAGAACAGAGTTCATGTAGTCAGATGAGGATCCTGATTTGTAGCCAATTGATTTACAACAGCTGGGAAGAAGTGTTATCGTGGGGAGGGAGTTTGAAAGATGTACAGCATAAAGTTGACTGTTTTGGTGAGGAAATAAATACAGTTGTTATGTTGATGGAGGAGTTAGTGAGATGTAGAGCAGTCACTTACTGTGTGCGTGAGGTGAGGCAGTTCGTGAGATGGGGCGCACAGAGTCACTGTGTTGGTGAGGAATTTAGGTTTAGAGTGTTTGGTAACTATTGGTGAGGATAGATGAGAGTTGGGATGAGCGAGTAACAGTAAACTTTGGGAAGGATAAGATGTTCTGGAAGGAGGTATATGATGTGCAAAAGACGAGAGAACAAATGGGAAGATCGGTGAGTATTTTGAAGGATTGTTAAACGTGTTTGATAGTACAGAGGCAGATGTAGGGTGTTTAGGTAGAGGTGGTAGGCTAAGAGGGAGTTACTGAGAGTGGTTTGGGGAAGAGAGAAGAGGTGTTGAAAGCCTTGTGTAAGACGAAATGTACTAAGGTGGCTGGAGTGGATGATATTGTTGTTGAATTCATTAAGAAAAGGGGTGACTGTGTTGTTCATTAGTTGTTAAGGATATTCAGGGTATGTATGGATCATGGTGCGGTGCTTGAGGATTGGCTGAATGCATATATAGTGCCATTGTATAAAGGAAATGGGAAATAAGGTGACTCTTTCAACCTGCAGAGGTATAAGTTTGCGGAGTATATCTGGTGATTTATATGGGAGATTAATGATTGAGAGGGTGAAGGCATGTACAGATCACCAGATTGACGAGGAACAGTTTGGTTTCAGAAGTTGTAGAGGATGTGTGAATCAGATGTTTGCTTTAAAGAATGAGTGCGAGATTATCTTAGAAAAACAGATGGAATTATATGTGGCATTTTTGGATCTGGAGAAAGCACATTATAGGTTTGATAGAGATGCTCTGTGGAAGATGTTAAGAGTATACTTTGTAGGAAGAAAGCTGCTAGAAACAATAAGAAGTTTTTATCAAAGGTCTAAGGCTTGTGTACGAGTAGGAAGAGAGGAGAGCAGTTGGTTCACAGTGAAGGTCGGTCTGCGGCAAGTGTGTGTGATATCACCATGGTTGTTCAGTTTGTTTATGGATGGGGTGGTGAGGGAGGTAGATGCATGTGTCTTGGAGAAAGGGGCGAGTATGCAGTCTGTTGGGGATGAGAGGCCTGGGAAGTAAGTCAGTTGTTGTTTCCTGATGATTTACCACTAGTGTCGGATTCAAGTGAGAAACTGCAGAAGCTGGTAACTGGGTTTTGAAGTGTGTGAAAGGAGAAAGTTGAGAAGGAATATTCATGAAAGCAAGGGCTGCCGGACAAATTAGCTGGGGTGTGAGTTTGAATGGAGAAAAATTGGTGGAAGTGAACTGTTTTAGATATGTGGGAGTGGACATGGCAGCGAATAGCACAATGGAAGCGGAAGTGAATAATTTTGTGTGGAAGGGGCGAAGGCATTAAAAGCTCTGAAGAATGTGTGGAAAGAGAGAACGTTATTTGGGAGAGGAGAAATAGGTATATTTGAAGGAATAGTATTTTCAAAAACATTATATGAATGAGAGGCATGACAAGACTGTGCTCAGGGGATGGGTGTGTTGGAAATGAAGTGTTTGACGACAAATGGGGTGTGAGATGGTTTGATCGAGTAAGTAATGAAAGGGTAAGAGAGATGTGTGGTAATAAAAAGAGTGTGGTTGAGAG
>JAYMFT010295290.1:0-10313 GCA_038088735.1 Panulirus argus | reverse complement strand
TATATATATATATATATATATATATATATATATATATATATATATATATATATATATATATATATATGTATATCAAACATGTATTGTGCATATTATACCTGCCTGTTACACTGAAGACCCGGGTTCCATTCTCGTGGTGGTAAATAACTTAGACACACACACACACACACACAAACACACACACACACGTCAACTACTGTATTACAGTGACTATCCATCACTTATGTTCAGCGAGGTGCATACTGTATAAACCGTACTATTTGTTCTGTAAACATTCCTGTATATCTGCCACCTTGACTATCTAGATGTACCTCACCCATGTGCTTACCCAAAGTGTGGAAACATCAAGCCCACCTTCATCTCTTGCTTTTTCATGTTAAAGTTAACTAGTAACTACCATGACCTCCCAGTTCTGCAATATCTGTGATACCTCGACTGCGTATTTTCAGCTGCCTTAGTCCAATAAACCGGTATTTATTTATATGTTTATTTACACACACACACACACACACACACAAACAGTTCTAATTTCGCATAAGGTATCATCTTGATATCGTATCCATGAAAAGCTTATCAATAAAGCATACATATCTGAACGTTCTTACAGGCATACAGAAAGGCAGATCACTACCGTACATCATTATCTATCGTGGGCAAAGGGACCAACTCTGTCTCAATAATTATCAGTGAAATTCAGTAACACTTAGAGAGCTTAGAGTCTAAGCTATATAGAGTAAGACACCATACCATGAAATCATCGCTTCGCGTACTGTAGATGCATTTACTTATACTGTTTTGCCTGCAGTGGAGTCGTTGTAGGTATGGGGATGCTATATATTTAACAAGAGAGATTCGTCGTGTGTCAAGTTCTATAAATCTTGCTCTTAAAATATATCTTAGAGGAATCTTCAGAAAGCCAGGATCATCAAGGGTGTAAGGAAGCATTATAGTTATAACCTCCTTGTACATATACGTATATATATGATGCGCGAGGAAGCCTTCAGTAGTAAAAGAGAAGGGTTTTCAACCTCTCTATACTACGAAAGCACGAACAGTGCGACAAAGTATTTCCCCTCCAACACCTCAGTGTCCTCAGAAAGTTACCAGGTGACACACATACGTACACAAGCTGGGAAAGCTGTGGAAGTAATATATCACGTGGTGAAATACCAGTAGCTTGCACGGTTCTTGTCCCACGAGCAAGAGCAGCCGGTAATTACCAAACAAGTAGCCTGGCTGGCATCACCGGCGCGTAACAGGCAAGTCAACTTTTCTCACCTCCTCCCGACAAAGTTCACGAGAGTTGGTTGTCCTTGGTCCACCAGAAGAATCTCCTCTTAGGCTCAGACAACCCAACCTCCCCCCCTCCGGCGAGTGCTTTGTTCAAGCACACTCACTCGTGCAGGACCTACGAAAGTTATGCAACCAGTTTAGACCACGTGGAGCTTAGGGTGTTCTCTGTCTCTGTCTCTCTGTCTCTCTCTCTCTCTCTCTCTCTCGCTTGCCCCAATACGTTAGAGGCTTAAATGCTGTTCATCTCTCGACGGAGACAAATGGGGTTTCACCTGGAGGAGTAATGTGTGTGTGTCCGCGCGCGCGAGCTCTTGGTATGGATGGATTCAGGAGGCAACAGAGAGACCAGAAGAGAAAAAAAGAGGCGATACGGAGGTGAGGCGTCATGAGTCTGGCGCCAGGAGGTCCGGCGCCACGGCCGTGGAAGGGTGAAAGTGGCGTGGGAGCCGCAACGTCAGATTGGAGTGTGGGGGGGTGGGGGGGGTGTTAACATCGCTACAGGCACAGACCCTTCCCCCCCCCCATAGATGCAGGGGGTGGGGAGTGGGGTGGGTGGTTAGATACAGGGTGTATATTAGAGAGAGACGCCAGAATGTAAATACTCGTCACACTGTACCCACTCCAGTAGGCCTTCCTCAATTTACCTTCATACGTTCCAACCCCTTCTTCTTCTTCTTCTTCTTCTTCGCCTCCCTCTTCCTTTACAGTAACCATCCCGCGATTGAAAGAAAAAAAGGGGGAGGAGAGTGTGGGGGGGGGGGGCTGTTGGGTTTGGCCGGGCGGGCGGGCGGGCGGACGGGCGGGCGGAGTCTTGAAGGCCGAATAGCAGCAGCGAAATGTGACGGGTGGCCATGACATCCGTGACGTGGCACCGCGAGCCAACACCAACCGACCAACCTCGATGCGGCAAAAGAAGGTGGTGGTGGTGGTAGCGGTGGTCTCCTCCTCCTCTCCCTACCACCTCCTCCTCCTCCTCCTTCTCCTTCTCGCTGTTGGGTGCCACTGGGGTATGGCATACCTAGAGGAATGTGTGCCAGGACGAGGCACACACACACACACACACACACACACACACAGACATACATCCCGCGTCCTACATCCTCCCCCCCCCCCAGGGCCCCCTCCCCTCCTATTCCCTCCTCCCCCAGGGGACCGGGAGGCTGCGTCACCTCTGGGACACCCCCTGGCTTGACCCACACTCGACCCTCAACCGGACTTTTTCAACGAGGTTCGTTTCGCTCCTTTTGTGAGTGGTATCCTACATGTGCAGCGACCCGTGTCCTCACAGGGCGGCACCCGGCCTCCTGCTCCCCGGCTCCCTATACACCTTGTTCACCTGCCCTCACGCCTCCGCTCCTGCATTCACATCAACACGGCTGGCTTTTGCATGGTGGGCCGAGCTTGGCTCTTCTCCCACTACTACTGTTAGCTCCGCCCAGGGCTCCTGACATGACCAGGTCAGCGGGCCGACGAGGGATGAGGTCACCGCCGGGGTTACACGCCACGTACTCGACCTCCTCCTCCTCCTCCTCCTCACATCAGGTGTCGCTGTTTCCTCCATGCCCGTGGCTGCCTGGTAGAGACTGTCGGCTTGAGCCGTCTTGAGGGGTCACACTGTGGGCTACCTGGACTTCAGGGAACAACGCAGTCACCTGTACAAAGCAGTCACACGGGGAGGAAAGGGAACACGATGAGGGACCGATCGACCGCTCCACGCTGTAGTATGGGGAGTGACGAGCAGCCCAGCCTGTGTTCTGCTTTGCCGTACCGGCGGCACGGGTATGGCGACAGGAGTACCAGAAACAGTACACCTGCAACAGGGGCAGCAGGAACGATACCAACACAGGCGGCAGTAGCGGTAACATTGCGCCAAGGGAGACGATCGGTAGGAATAGACTCGACAGCTGCAGCAATCACGAGTTGAAAGATAGAATTAAAAAAACAGTAAGGATAATAAAAATCAGTAAACACAATCGGAAGAATTATGATACGGACTGTAAGAGCAGATATGGCAGTCGTCCTAGGTGAGCAGAATCAACGCCGCTGCACGTAAGCAGCAGGAGCAACAGCAGTAGCAGTAGTAGCAGCAGTAGCAGCAGGAGGCACCTTGTGGTGAGTAGAGGGAGCAACATATTGCGAGAGATATGTGTACCCTTTTAGGAAGCAGCGGATGCATCATGAGAAATGACAGGTACCTTTTGCATAGCCATAGTTGCAGTGGCAAAGGCGGTAAGAGGCAGCGGCAGCAGGAGCAGCATTAGCAAGAGCAGCAGTAGCGGCCGGGACATCATCTCCATCATAATTAACAGCTGAGTCGACAGCAATAGTGAGATCAGCAGCAGCAGAAGCAGCACGATCAGCTGCTGCTGCTGCAGGTGAGGTCCACAGCAGCAGGAGCAGGAGCAGGGGCAGCAGCAGCAGCAGCAGCAGCAGGAGGGGCAGGGGGCTGCCTGCACCTGGTGGGCAGCCTCTGCTGCACCATGGCACGGCGCCAGGTGGGTGAGTGTGGCCAGCGGAGCGTTGACGCCCGTGACCTCCGACCCCTACACCCACAGCCCCCTCCCCCCTTCCCTGCCTCCCCACCCCCTCCCTCCCTCCCTCCCTCCCAGGCCTCTCACCGGACACTCACCTCTCTCAACCTCGCACCATCTGCCATTTTCTTTTTGTGGCCTCTCATTAGTCACTCCCTTGTCGTTCATTTACTTTCAGTCAGTACCCTATGTCTCATTTTCTATGGTTGGCTTAAGTGCCCTTCATTCTCTCTCTCTCTCTCTCTCTCTCTCTCTCTCTAGTCTCTTCGCGAATGCCCCTCCGGACAACGACACCTCACGACCCAAGCTTGATATGTGAGTAGTTGCCTGTTCCTCCTCCTCCTCCTCCTCCTCCCAGCGCTCATGGAGGCCAAAGTCCTCGTCAGTAATTACAATCATTTTCCTAACCTTCGTCTCTCCTTCTCTCTGTATTTTCATCACCCCGCTCAGTTCTTGTCCTCCTGTCGCTACTCACTTCTCCAAACTCTCCTAATCTGTTTCTCTCACTTCTCTTATTCTCTCTTTCTCTCTCCCTCTTACTCCTTCGTATATCCCAAGTTGCTCCTAACCTCCCTCTCTCTCCTCCCGCCGTTCCCTAGGACTTGGCATCCAGCTGCATACATCTTTTTCTTTCTAGTCTTCACCTTCAGGAGGGACTACGCTGATTGGCCAGGTTTGCCCATTATTGTTGTTGCAACAAGATCGCATCCACCGCTAAGTTTGTCTCGCTGGAAGGTTTCTTCGGCCTCGCTCGCCGAGGTGTTGGTTAATCGCGCCATATCTTTGCGCAACTGGCGCCAGCCCCGTGATTCACTAATTCACTATGCGCACCTTGCGTCGTTCAAACATCTGCCGTGGACGCGAGCACCACTTCTTCGTAGAATGGTTAAAACGACTTGCCATTCCTTCACTTATTCGATCACGTCGCCTTGTAAGAGTACTTTAAATAATTCTGAGAGGAACTATGATTCTGAGTATAGACATTTTAGAAGTCATTGCGTTGAGGAATCACGATTTAATGATCAGTGACAGCAACGTCATAGATACGGGTGCCTTGGCAATTGCTTTGATCTCCGAGTTTATTGATTCTTCTTATACAGCGACTTGAGAGAAAGGATTTATTGTTCAAGGCAATGGACTTCGAAAATGACCATCTGTATGATTTCCAAGGTTACCCTTTTAGTTTTCATCCCACTGGAAGAAGGATTTTAAAGCTGTAGTAATCTTGCAGTGCAGTGATCGCCGTGATGGCAGATACAAGCCTTCGGGTTAATCTACCACCCCATAAGTTCGCTCTCGATGCAGTTGAAGTATATAGTCTGTGACATGTTGGATGACATATCTTTCTTTTGACTTCGCTTGTAACTGAATGGTGTCGTCCCTAGATATCGCATGTAATCAAACGACGTCTTCCAAAAAGTCTGCCGTCGTGATCAGACACTCTCTAATATGATTACCCATGTGTCCAGGTGGCATCACCCATAGGAATCCCTTCTGATCCAGTCGCGTCTCGCACATTATCTTCTTGTGGTCGAAGGGTATCCTTTATAAACCTCTCTTCCGACTGAACGGCATCCACGAGAGCCTTGTTCTCTTGACCGAAGTATGTCTCCCATAGACTTCCTTTTGGTGAAACGATTTCTTTGTTGACTTCCCTTCTGATCGAGCGATTTTCTCCCAGATTCTCTCCATCAACAGGAATATCTTTTGTAGTCTTTCCTGGTGACTGAACATCATTACTTATTACGCACTCCTCTTGTGAAGAAACGATACATCTTGATCAAAGATCAGAATTGATATAATGTCTAACTCAGAAGCTCTCATAACTGGTGAGTAATCGGACATTATGAATGCACAACAATTCGAAAATGTGTACATGAGAAATTCCGTCAGTGACTTTCAAGAATCGGAGAATCAGAAATAGATGAAAAGAAGAGGATGGTTTGAAAGAAATGTGATAAGAAATTTGTTAAAGAAGAGAAAGTGAGATGAAAACACGTGCAACTGAAGAAAGTAACTTTCAGGGAATGATGACTCTGTTTCTGATACATAAGACGAAGAAGAAGAAGAAGAAGAAGAAGAAGAAAAAGAAGAAGAGGAGGAAGAAGAAGAAGAGAGAGCACGTACTAACTTATGTACTTAAGATGAGAGTTTGCCACAAAGCAGGGCTAACCCGTAGTGCTCACCACAAGGAAATATAGTTACGAAGAATGATCCACGTGAGTTAAGTGTTGTCAAATTCTACGTACGAGATGGACACACCGTATGCTTGTGGAGTGACAGCTTGTAGCCCACCTGTGGGTGAAGCAGAAACGAAAGACAGACAGTAACTATCTGGGAGAAAAAAGGGAGTGACACTCAACAGCCATTGAACACTGGTGGCTCGCTGCAGACCCGTCCCTAACGCTCCTGGTACCCATACGATAGAAAGAGAGAAAGAGAGAGAGAGAGAGAGAGAGAGAGAGAGAGAGAGAGAGAAGAGGAGATAGGCCAGAAATACAGGAAAAAAGAAAACGTGTCGAGCCGACCTATAACGAGAGCCATTCCAGACGGACAATATGCCATACTTCTTGAGCTCGGCGGTGGTGATGCTTGTGGCGCCAGTCCATCACGCAAGTCGCTCTTTGTCCTCCTCCTCCTCCTCCTCCTCCTTCGGCAACGGTCTCACCCACCACCACCCCGGGTGGTGTACTAGAGTCAAGGCGAGCTCTTGGACGCACGTGTTCTCAAACCTTCCTCGAACGCCATTCGCTTCGTTCGTTTTCCTGATGGGAATGGACACTCTGTCATACAAATGACGAAAGATTTCTTAAGATTTCCTCATCGACACGCAGAGGCAATTTACCTTTAATACCTAAATTTCCAGTTTTAGGGATGATTTATTAACACAGTGGAGAGTTAATCTTAAGAGTACATCACACGGAGTTTAATTTCTCCTTATGATAACATTGTTTGGTACAGCCTAGGCAAGGGTGGATGAACACCCTGCATTCTGAAGAAAAAGAAAACGAGATTTAGTGTGAACACTCGGTGAGGGTGACCCCTCACCCCTGACACAACTCTGCGGATTGCTCACTCGCTTCTTCACCTCCCAGCTCTACCGCACTTCGTGCTCACAACGGCTGCCCCATATATCACTCAGCCCCACGCGGAGATACCAACGTAATCGTCAATTACGTCAGCCTTCCTTGAGGTACCGTCATGATAATATTTTCTAATCCCGACCTCAGGTTGTGAAGCTCTTCATGACATTGTGAGGAGGAGAGAAAATTCTCGGACCTTCTGCTGCGTGGAAAGTATGCTTACATATATTAACGTATGATACTATAATATTGTTCTTGGATACGCTTATTACCAACTGCCCCTTCTAAAAACATAGTTAATATATGCTATATATTTTCGCTCTGTGGCAGACGAGGTGTTAGTAATGGACGCTTATATGAAAACCATTATAGAAAATGGGACAAGGCCGCTATGACCTGTGACAAGCTGTAAATAACTTTCGCAAACCGTGGCTATAATTCTATTTTTTTCGATGAGGTAAACTTTACTATTTGGCAACTACGTACCATTCTGGTTATTTTAGGTTAAGTTAGGTTAAGCTTCAGTTTAGGCAACGGTGCGGATAGGATAAGTTAAGGTTAAGCCAGAATTAGGATAAGTTAGACAAACAACATAGTTTGATTGTTAATATTACGATATGAGAACACTAATATTATGGCTAATTTTGCTTGAGTTAATTTAGATTAAGTTAGGTTGTATTTGCTTAAATTAGGATAGGGTCAAGGTAAGCTAGGTTAGCTTAGGATAGGTCAGCCAAGAAAAAGCTATGTTCGGTAGAGTTAAGATGTCTTAACGATTTTTGTGACATGAAACAAGATAACATGATCCAGCATACTCTAACTTTACAATACTAATTTACTAAGTGTTTCGGAGCATTTAATGGTTCTGAGTACCCTCAGAAGGCTCACTGTATACTCCGTTTCCCTAGACGGACCGTCGAGGTGAATATATAAAAGTTCCTTACAACTACAGTATTTCTTTTTCCTATGGAGCGCGCATTCGACGCTACGATTATTAATGGCCGTCTCTTAACCGGCAACAACAACACCCACTCGTTTATACATGGGGGTATTGTGCTCCGCTTGTAGTTCGCAGTTAACATAATGGAATACATCGCTACCTCTTTAAACTACCCGTGTACCGTCGTTGTAAGAGCCTGTGCGCTCTACCGTGCTCGTACAATGGTCCCCGCTGTAAAAGTTTGTCGATCATTTGGCCACTTAAGAAAACTTAACCTTTGCCCAGGAGCCCCCGTGCAAGGAGTGCGCTAGGGGCAACACCTCGTCTATGACTCAGTCCACCAGGAGAATGTGTGTGTGTGTTCATGTGGGGGGGTAAGTGCAACTGCGTCTGCATGTGTGTGTGTGTATGTATACCTTCTACGTCCCTTACGTAGGTCGAGGACTGCTCCTCACCGACGCTCTTTATTGACAGCTCAACAATGACTTCTTTTTTGTTTTGTTGAAGTTTAACTTCTGGCTCGTCTCTGTATAAGTAGTTTATCCTGTGCAGTATGGAACCTTTTAAGGCTTCACTTCGCTTGTCGGGGATGCTAGAGGTTTGGATGTTCAGGACGTGAGAGGAGAGAGGGAACACACTCATGTGAGGATCGTGGTTGTAATACTTTCATTGTCAAATCCAAGCACCTGTTTCGTCTCCTGTGATAGCACGTTGTTCTTTCGTACTTTGCGGTTCGCTGTGTGTTGTAGGAGCAACTCATAAGGCGATACTTGACTGGAGGAGAACCCTCTGCCCTTTCTTATAGTCACTCGTGTTTTTGTAACAGGACCTGACGCCAGGCAAATTCTCTGGCGTCAGCAAATAGGGAGAAAAGCAATAATAAACAGTCTGAGACATCAGAGGGTGAACAATAGCGTGTGTGTGTGTGTGTGTGTGTGTGAAACTGCCAATACAAGCGGTGTATCTTCATGTAAGGAATGGGGGAAGACTTGTCCATTTGAGGCAAGCTACACACACGCCGCCGTGACGAGTTGGCATGGACACTCGGTTAGTTGGTGGGCTCTCGTAGCGCCATCTACCTCGGGGAATTTTAAATGTCTGATTGCTCAAGGCAGAAGAACAGTAACGGGATCTAAGCATACCTATATCTCGACCAAACCAATTATGAATGAAAAAAGGTTTTGGTTTCGTCAGGTTTTGTTTGTCTGAGTTTAACCAGGTTTGATTTCTTTTAACCATCTTTGATCAAGGATTGTTAGATTTTTTTTTTCTACTAATTTTGTCACAATTTATTGGGTTTGTTTTCATCAGGTTTTATCATACACTGTATTTTCTACCAGGTCTGTTCTAGATTTTCAGGCTTTTGTAAAATTTGACTTCATCTTATCAAGTCTGGGTAAATTTGAGGGCTTGGTTTTGACCGATCGGATTAAGTTAGGTTTAGTTTCTGTATATTAGGTTTGGTTAGGTTTACTTTCTTTTGAATAAGCGCAATTGCGACCATGTTTATCTGTTTAAGAATTCTTATGGTCAGGGTCAACAAGTTTCGCTTTTATTTCAGAGAGTATGATCAGATTATTTTGATCAATTAATGTATTTTGATCAGACTGTAGATCAGTTTGCATGGATGTTTTTGCTTTTTGCTTTGCTCAAGTTAATCTCAAGTGGAATGGACGGATTAACTTGCGTGGATTTGCAGGTGAAAACGAGCAACTTAATCCTGAAGAGAGATTTGTGGCGTTGGATTCTCTGCACATTATTCTCCTACCGCATTATACACTTAAGAAACACAATTCTAATTCACTTAAAAGTTTAGCCTGGATCAGTTGAAGAGCGTTGACCTGAGCCTTCCGCAGCCTGGACTCATGACATTTTCTAAAAGCCTCCTGCAGGCCAAATGTACGCGACTTTCAGTAGTACGTAAATACAGACTGCTTTAGGGGTGATAAGTTCTTTGACGAGACTGTATTCCTAATGATACGGCCTCGTAGAAGGGAACTATTTCACTAGCGGTATACCCTCTTTCGGGCAGTCTCCGGTAACACGTATACATAACCGACGGTAACACGTATACATAACCGACGGTAACGCGCATACATAACCGACGGTAACCCGTATACATAACCGACGGTAACACGTATACATAACCGACTGTAACACGTATACACAACCGACGGTAAACAGCCGAAACAGCGAGACGTATTTTCTGCCAAAGAAAGTCGAAGGGTGTCCTTTGCCTCGCCACTAGTTTGCAAAGTGATTATTTTCACACGAGTTTTTGTTGCGTACGTACGATAAAAGCGCGTAACGGAGGTTAGAAAGAAATGATGATTGTTGTACAGTGTGTATAACGTGAAAAAGCTATCAATCTGGAAAGTGGAAAATGAGACAGTTTCTCTTTCTTTATATATATATATATATATATATATATATATATATATATATATATATATATATATATATTTT
>JAYMFT010295279.1:0-10313 GCA_038088735.1 Panulirus argus | reverse complement strand
AAGGAGAAGTGGGAGACCAAATTGGAGGTGGAAGGATGGAGTGAAAGGGATTTTGAGCGGTCAGGACCTGAACATGCGGGAGGGTGAAAGGCGTGCACGGAATAGAGTGAAATGGAAAATGTGGTATACCGGGGTCGACTTGCTGTCAGTGGATTGAACCAGGGCATGTGAAGCGTCTGGGGTAAACCATGGAAAGACCTGTGGGGCCTGGATGTGGAAAAGGAGCTGTGGTTTCAGTGCATTACACCTGACAACTAGAGACTGAGTGTGAGCGAATGTGGCCGTTTCGTCTGTCTCCTGGCGCTACCTCGCCGGCGCGGTGGGTGGCAGGAGGGTGAAAGGCGTGCACGGAATAGAGTGAAATGGAACGATTTGGTATACTGGGGTCGATGTGCTGTCAATGGACTGAACTAGGGCATGTAAAGCTGACTTTTTCATCTCATTTACTAGCATTAGCAGCATTTCTACTGTTTTTTATCTATTGAAATCCATTTAGCATCTAAATGGTACATTTCCTAATATCTTATGAATATCCATCTGTTTACTCATGCATATACTAATTCTTCTCATACCTCAGACTGTTATCTACATCCACAATTCCATTTCAAGGGAAATGTTTGGGATTATTGTAACATCACATTGGTGCACACCTTGTGGATCAGGATTCTCTTAACTACCTATCTGTATCTTTGATGCCTGTTCCACTCTGGACCTCCCTCAAGAGGGTGGCCATGGTAATAGGGTCTCCATAACTAGTGAACTCTAGTGCCACTTCTTAGCCTTTAGTGCCTAACCCTCAACTGGCCATTGGCAGAGGGCAAGTCAAGTGCAGTGTCTGCAGAGGCTCCTACCTAATGTTCCTACTGAATACTTCTACCTAATGCTCATGCCTAATGTTCCTACCTACCACGTCTACCTAATATTTCTTAGAACCTAATGCTCCTACCTAAATGTTCCTACCTACTTCTTCTATCTATTGCTCCCACCTTATTGCCAAAAGGCAGCACTAGCACATAGCACACCCCGCAGGAAAACATAGAGTTACAACGAATGAGCCATGTGAGTTAAGTGTTGATGTTATTTTTCTTAAGATTTGTCCTTCATAGATACAGATGTGATTAATGGGCTTCAGAAGAATTTGATTTAAATTTGTATTTTGTGTCAAAGGTATGTAAGTAAGGTTGTGTTTTTATTTATAAACCTAGTGGATTTAAATGTATTTTTACTGATCACTTCATTGAAGATTATCACCATGGAATTAAAGTTTGACAATTTTAGGATTGTTCCCATTTATGCAAATGGGATATCTAACTGTGATCTCTGTATTTCAACACATTTCAAGACACCTCTTATTAACTAGCTGTTGATGGGCAAGTGATCAACTGGATAGAAAGTAAGGCTTCTTTTGGTGATGAGGATAGTCATCGCTCATACCTGAAGGACCAGTTCTGGAGCTACTGGAACAGGTAAGTACCCGAACACTCTATAGGGTATGTGAATAATCAGACTTAAAGACTGATTGATGTAGAATATTAGGGTTGATGAAATTTGTGAAAAATTAAGATTTAGAAAAGCATGTGAAAGAATATCTGAATTTGCTTGGAGGTGATTTTATTATATGGTTATGTTAGGAACTAACTCCAAAAATAGGTACATAAAAAAAATACTACTCATGATGTTTTTCATGCTTTGAGCTCAGTAATTCCCTACAACGTTTGACAGTGTGAGGCATCTATCCATCTATTTATATCTCTGATGCCTGTTCCAGTTGGAACTCCCTCAAAGGGATGGCCACATCAAGAGTCTCCATAACTAAAGAATTCTTGTGTCACTTCTTAGCCTTTAGTGTCTCATCCTTGACAGGCCACTGGCAGAGGGCAAGTCTAATGCAGTGTTTGCAGAGGCTGCTACCAAATGACCCTACTGACTACTTCTGTCTAATGCTCCTTCCAACTGCTCCTACCGATATTTCTACCTAATGTTTTTACCTAAGTGTTCTTGCTTACTACTTCCGTTTATTGCTCCTACCATTTTACTAAAAGGGTATATGAGAGTGGGACTCTTGCAGCTTCAAGGCTGTGCTGTAATTAGGAGCAGAGAGGTGATGAGGTGATGAACTCCTTTGAAGTGAGTTCCTCAATGTCTTTACTCCTTTTCATATCTTGTCATGACACTGACATGATACACCCTCGATGAAGGTGGCTTTTCATCTGTATTGTAACCACATGGAGGTTTAGTCCAGTAACACTGATGTTTATATAATGTTATTCTTATACAATACCAGGTCGTGTTTTGTGTAGCTTCATTGGTGCTTTGAGGCTGCACTTGCAATCCTATAAGGACTACTTTACCTTAAGACATACCTCTCTTTGCTGTAACAGACACGGATTTTTACATCCACAAGTTTCTTATTCATGTTTAAACCTTATTTCATGGAAATTGCATCAATGTATGTGCAGTTGAGAAATTGTAAATGTTTTTCTCTTATGAGTTGATAGATTAGCATGTAATAGTAAAAGACATTATACAAAGAGAAATGGATGTTACACAAAAATAAATGCACTAGGTTACCGTTGTGTTAGCCTTGTAGAGCATTGAGTAAGTTAAGAGAAGTAGGTGTGGCTGACATGAGGAGGATTTGGAGGTTGTCTTTCTTTCTTTCTCTTACACTTGGTATCACACTTTGCTTAAATATCATACACAAGTGCAGTGTTAGTGATGAATAATATGAATTTATGTAGAAATATTACACTGCAAACACTAAAGATGAGTAGGAGGAGAGGGTGTGGCTGGCACATCTTGGTTGATTTTTCCTCACCCAGATATAAGAGAGAAGGATGTAGAGATCCTGTTTTGTAGCATAGTAGTCCCAGTGGTGTTGTATGGGTGTGAGTTGTGGCCCTTAAACACAAAAGAGCAGAATAGAGTGAATGTGTTGGAAATGAAATGCTTGAGGACAGTATGTGGTGAGAGAAAAGCATATTGTGTAAGGAACAACATAGTAAGAGAGAGGTGTGACAGTAAGCTGAATATGATTGAAAGAACTGAACAGGGTGTGGTGAAGTGGTTTGGACATATGGAGAGAAGTGAAGAGAGCCTGACTAAGAGGATATACATTTCAAAAGTGGAGGAAGCAAGGGGAAGGAAGAAACCAAGGAGATGAAAGAATAGAGTGAAACAGGCTTTAAGTTATCAGGGCCTGAGCTTGTAGGAGGGTGAGAGGTGTGAATTGGAAATAGCAAATTGGAAAACTGGACTGAAATAATATACAGGGCTGAACAGGGCATATGAAGTGGTTAGTAGAAAACATGGAAAGGTCTATGAGGCTTGAATGTGGATAGGGGGCTCTGGTTGTGTTTTTTTTCCTAATGGCTGCTCTAAAGTTGATGTGAGCAAATAAGGCCATTCTTCATCTGTTCCTGGCACTATACTAGGTGGGAAATGACGAACAAGATTATTTTCATTCATTATTTTATTCAAAGGTTTGGTGCTGGTCTAGTCATCTACTGGTTTGGATTTATTGAAGAGCTGGATGAGCACCAGGAAAAAGGCATCATTCTTCGAGACTCTTTCCCAACTAACATCACCCTCATGGATCCTCTTTCGATAGCCTAATGTAAGTGAAGAAATTTGAAGTAGATCATTGTAATTCTGAAATCATTGGCCATTTTGAGACTTAAAGGATGTAAGATTAGGCTTGCACAGATGGCTGTGAAATAGAAGTTCTGAGAATTTTGATGAAAGATGACTTTGAAAAGATTATTGATTGTAGATGAAAAAGTATATGTTAATAGTTATAGTATTCAAATATGATAAACTTAGATTGAAAATGATAATTACAAATGCAACATGTAATGATAGTTTTTAGAGGGAAGATGACAAAACACTTGAGAAAATATTCCAGGATAAGAAATTCACTTATGGATGGCACAAATAGTTAGGTGGTATATAGAATAGGAGGTTCAGTGTCTCAGGTGAAAATAACAGCAGTGAAAGGATAGATGGAATATGCATTGTTGGGTATGAGTGATGCAAGTATGTATTTTTAACCTGGGTATGACTGTGAATTTACAGTACATGGCACAGGAACTGAGAAGTGTAGACAAAATAGATCAAGTAATTGGACCCCATGGATATGAACACACTCATATATATGTGGATATGTTTTTCTATTTTTATGCTAACTAAGACGAAACTAGCAACTGAGTGCCCAAATATAGACCATCTCATTAATGCTTTCTCTATCTCTCCATCTCACTTATGTATATTTATAATTACTCCTGGACCACTTTCTATAAACATCCTAGTGGTATCCAGGACTTTTCCAAAGGTTCCTGCAGCCCATGGCTGTGCTACTTCCAGTAGGAGAGAAATGTAGAGAACTTTGGAGCAAACAGTTCCTGATAAGACTGTATTCTTGGTGATACAACCTTGCCAAAGGTGACTTTTCACACATATTCTTGGTGATACAGCCTTGCCAAAGGTGACTTTTCACACACACTGTAATTTCTTTCAGGTGGAGCCCGGTAACACCTCATAGGGTTGGGGAGGGGGCAAAGGTTGTTGGAGCAATGAAGAATGTGTGGAAAGAGAGAACTTTATCTCAGTAAGCAAAAATGAGTATGTTTGAAGGAATAGTAGTTCCAGCAATATTATATGGTGAAGAGGCATGGGCTATAGATGGGGTTGCGTGGAGGAGGGTGGATATGTTGGAAATGGAATGTTTGAGGACAATATATGGTGTGAGGTAAGTAATGAAAGGGTAAGAGAGAGGTGCGGAAATAAAAAGGGTGAGGTTCAGGGAGCAGAAGAGGGTGTGTTGAAATGGTTTGGACATATGGAGGGAATGAGTGAGGAAAAGTTGACTATGGAGATATGTATGTCAGAAGTGGAGGGAACAAGGAGAACCAAGAGACCAAATTGGAGATGGAAGGATGGAGTGAAAAAGATTTTAAGCGATTGGGGCTTGAACATGCAGGAGGGTGAAAGGTGTGCACAGAATAGAGTGAATTGGAACAATATGGTATATTGGGGTCATTGTGCTGTCATTGAACTGAACCAGGGCATGTGAAACTCATGGTCTCTCACATCACTCATAGCCAGAACATCCAGGTTTCTTTCCTCAAACATACTTCCTATCTCTCCTCTCTTCTCATCTTGGTTACATCCACACACATTTAGATATCCCAGGCTGAGCCTTCAAGGAGTACATGCACTCCCTGCTTGGTTCCTTCTTTTCTGTCTTTTAGAAATTGAAATAGAAGGCGAGTGGTATCAGCCCCCCACTTCCTTCCCTATAGTCACCTTTTATGAAATGTAAGGAATACGATGAAAGAAATCTTTCTTCCCTACCCTTACCCCTACCTGTTGCTTTTTCATTTAGAATTTGCATTCCATATCCCATGTCCAACACTATCATTTAGTCAACATAAAGAGTAATCTAAGTGAATATCTGGTGAAGTCATTTCCACATCTTCAGAGTTGATCCTGTAATTGTGCTTAACAAAGTTCTAAAAGTAGATATGCGTGTCACATAGACAGTCGCTAACTGCTATCCCTTGCATAAACAAAGATATGCAAAAGGGGAAAGGTAGAATTTAGATAGTAGGAAAATTAAAGCAAGGTTTTTTCCTATGCCTTGGGAGATTGGGGAGATGAAATAAGAGAACTATTTAGATTTAGAGGTATTTCAGATGAAGGTGCTGTTGGAATGATTTGAGATATGATATGATAGAACCCTTCTATATGTGAAGTTGGTATGAATGGAGACTGTGTAGTAGTAAGAAGTACTAATGTTGGTCAGCATAGAAGTTCATATTTCACTGTAATACACTGGACATAATGATATGTATGATTGAACTGAGAGGTTGTGTACACTGGACTTGCTCCATGAGATTGGGAAGAGAGTTAATGATGATAAATTCATAGATGGAAAAGGATGGACTTATAAATAAAAAAGAAATAAAAGTAACCGTCTTTTTACAATATTGTGGGGCCTGAAAACATTGGGACAGGTGTGAATGAGGCAAAAGGAAAGAAGCCAGTGGGAAAGAGGATGATAATATGTTTCCCTTGGTGGCTGACATCAACCAATTCACCATCTGCTTCTTCACAATATATGCAATATAATGCAGAGGTAAAGTAGTGACCTAAGACCCAGGTGGCTGACATCCCAGCTTGGCAAATAGTGAATTATTGGAAATTTAGCAATTTGATGAATGATTTTTTTATTACAGAATCGGCTGAAGAGTTTGATATATGAGGGTTATTTAATGGTGTTATCCTCTGACCTATGGAAACGTGCAATACCAAGGTGGCTGTTCAAGGAAGGAAACCCACTCACTGGAATTCAAGTAAGGAAAGTAGTCTGAGGAATATTGTGAATTGTTTAGGCTCATGTATTTGTAGAATCAGTTCTGAGGATCATGACTGATTTTGACATGGCTTTGCCAAGTATTGAATCAATTGTCTTTTATTGATGGCTCTTTGGTTTTAGCTAGTGTCTTGACATACTCTATCTGATCAGTACTTTTTTGTGTTGTCTTTTTTTCGTTGAATATGATCACATCACTCATAAGTCCATTATCTACATTTTTTCTTATCTTGCGGCTTCGTATTATTCATTCGTAAATGCCAGCACTTTTTGCAGTTTTCATTCATATATGCATTATGGGCATCACCAGTGGTAAGTCCAAAGCTTGAAGGAATCATTTTATAGTTTCCTCGTATCTTTTACCTTCATCATTCCTCATAGTTATGAGCATCACTACAGATTGTCTCCGTACTTCCATAGTTCTTTAGATGGAAGGCTAAGAAGTTTCCTCCATTGAAAGGCAAACTTGGCATTATTTTGTTCCTAGGTTTTATTGAAATTAATGAGGTTTGTGGATGTCTACCTATAAAGCTACAGCTGTTTTTTGTTTATCTCCAAGGATTTAAATGGAATTTTATATAACTTTTATGGCATGAAAGCAGGTCAGCTAGATTATTAGTGTAGTGCTTTTAATACTTGCACGTTATATTATAAAATTATCCTGTATCAACAGTTACTGGATGAACTGCAATTTCTAGCAGTTTTTTGGCAGCTAGAACATCTCAGGGTTATATTATTTAGCTATTTGTAGTGATTTTGAGTAAAATAGTAATGATGTCAGAGAATATTATATGGATGGTATAAGCTGAAATTCTAAGTTTTTCACTCATATGACAGTATTTATAATTAGCCGAGTATAAGAAATGAACTTAAAAAATTTGTATAATCAAAGTAGATATCTTTCATCTTCACAGTTGAAATTCATGTCTGTAACAGTATATATTGTTATTACATAGGGAAATTTTTCACAATCTTAATGATATTAGGAATGATAACATGTGAGATGAAAGAATAAGTGTCTGTGATATAAAGTGTCTCTCCTGTGTTGGCGAGAATGCTCCCAAAAATTTATACCACCCTCACCAAAGCAGCAAGTCCTTAGTGTATGCAGCTGCAGAACTCAAAATCTTTGGTATAATATTCATTACTCAATGCAGATAATGAAATTATTTTTTTTTTCTTGAATCTAAAGTCTTTGGTCATGAAATTTGATAATCCACATGCTCTTTTGTGTTCTGTACATATTTTTCTATTTCATTTGTGCTTCCCTAGAGAATATTGGAAGACTCCTCCAGAATAATTCTATAACAGGAAAGACATGCTTCTCATTTTGTAATGTTTAATCAGCAGTTAGAGCAAGAAGGTGTAACTGATAGTTCACCATTTTCTCTAATCATATCATGTATACTGTAAGCATGACAATATTATTTGGGATTGAGTTTGCACAATATGGGATTTGGCTCCCCTATTGTACAAGTTCAGTATCATCTTTTTGCAGCTCCCAAGTCAGGTCTGGTTTAAGTTCATGGTAGTCAGTGTATTTCCCTGCATAATTGTTAATGGTGATATAAGACCCCACCTGGACAAGGTTACATTACAAGACTGTATCATTAGGAGAACAGTCTCTTTAAAGAACTTTTCACTCTAAAGGAGTCTACATTTCCTTGCAACTGGAAGCAGTGCAGTCTTGGGCTGTAGAAGCCCATAGCAAGGTCCTGGGTAACACCGGGACTCTTTCATAGAAATTGATCTTGGGGTAATTATGAATAAATAAAAGTTCTGTTGGGTTCAGGTAATCATAACTTAACATTTCCAGTTTATGTTTTATTACTCAGGAATATTCATTCATTTTAACCAGAGAATCAAGAATGCACATTGGTAGTAGATTAATTTCAGTCTTTCTCATGTACCACCATACCCTGATCTGCAGTGATATGTTCCTGGAACCTTCTTAGGAGTTGGGGTATCATAAAAGGAGCCATTAATACCCAGTGTATGAGGGATGTTATATTCCTGTGCAGAATATTCCATGTCAGACTCTTAAGTATGCAATATACATGAGACCTTCTGTTCCCAGGACAGAAGGCTATTAAAGATTCAAAAAATACTTTAATATTGTTAATTGATAGTAAATATCATGAAAAGTAAGAAGAGTCATGTGATTTAAGCTTGCTTGTTATTGTACAGACATTTTAACCTGGTGTGGTGCTCATGCTCAGCATATCACTGGTTTGTTGATATTCATTGACGCTTCTATCTTTGTTTCTTCTCTGCTTCCACTGGTGGATGACTGATATATAGAAAATTTTTTTAGTGCTGACATTTCAACTTGTGCTGAATCGTCATCACTATCATAGTGCCCCAAAGACTGTTTCTCTCTGCTTGGGGTGTGCTTAGTGCTTATACTGCTAACTGTAGTTGCTTATGACAAAAGACATTTCTACATACTGATGAAATGCACCTTCCACTTTATATGAGGGCTAAAATAGCAACTCATACAAGTACAGCCAAAGAGGGCTAGAAGAAGCAACCTGTACAAGTAAAGCAGCGACCATGTTAGCCACACCACCGCCATCATGTTAAATAGCTAACTAATCATAGTTTTTCTTGATGATAATTATAGTTGCTTCTGATATAAGACAGCCCAACATACCAACTTGTACAAGTATGGCTTGAACCTTGACACCATAAACTGGTCAAGTCCCCCTAAGGGTATAAATTGTTTCTGTTTTATTTAGTTTTAGGTAGAATAATTGGGTCTTCCTGCTGAAACATACCATACATAATAGGATGAATTTTGGAAATATTGAGATTTTTCCAGTGAATGGAATTATTTTTGGGGACAGAATTTACCTCAGATAAAATTCTTTATTTTTGAATTGAATGGAATTATTAAGTACAGGATGTATGTCAGATAGAATATTACCAATTAGCATAGCCATCCTTTTAAGGATGACATTTTAGTTTTCAAAACCTTTTTGTGCAGCATAAAGAAACAATTTAAGTAGAGGAGACATTTCTTTGATGTCGCAGAGGAAAGTTGAGGAAGACAAGGCTGTGTTTTCTACCCATCTACTTAAATTTGATTTGCCAGGTAGATTTCAGGCAGAATTATTGTTGTGTACAATTTTGGTAAGCTGAGGCGTGAAGTTTGCTGTGGATTAATTCTTTTTCAAAACTGGAAAGTTTTGTTTGCATTTGCATCACACTGGGATGTGTCTGTGTAAGATAAGTGATTACAACTCTGATTCTATCATCATGCAGAAATCAATCTCCATCAAAAGTGTTTTGTGAAGTAGATTTGTAAAAGATTTTTTTACAGCACTTTTTTAGCTCGGCTTTTGGCAATTTTTGATGAAAAATTAGACCTGAATATATAACCGGTATTTTCATTTGTCTTCTGTAATTGTTATCTCAGGATACCCCGTATGTAGTGTGGAAAATATATATTTGATTAATTGTTTATTGTGTAAATATTCCACATTTTAGTTGTGAAATTATTGTCATGTGATTTAATGGAAAGCATATATACATACTCATAAAAAGTTGGTCGTGAAGTTTTTCATTCACTCATTTGGAGACCAAAGTATAAACAGAGTGTACAGTTGAGAGATACTTTGTGTATCTGTTTATCATTCCAAATATCTCTCTGACTGCCTTGTCATTCCAAATATCTGTCTGACTGCCTTGTACCTTTAATTACTTTACCATTTACTTTTTGTGGATTAAGTCCATAGACACCTTTTTGGTGAATCAGTTTTGCAGAACTGGAATCTCAGTTTCCAGCCCCATAAGATGGTAAGAGGGCAGGGCTGCCCATTTCTGTGGGAGACTCTTTACCCAGTATAATTGATAAGAGTAATATAATAATAATAATAATAATAATAGTAGTAATAATAATAATAATAATAATAATAATAATAATAATAATAATAATAAT